>MJUT01049757.1:1304772-1323643 GCA_002080005.1 Gigantidas platifrons | reverse complement strand
GGGGGGAGGAGGGCTTGGGAGGTCCCTTTTAAAAATACCAACAAACCCATAAAAAAAAATTACCGGTATCTCACATCACACATATTTTCAGATATTACATGAGCACAACTAACCTTTATTTAAAAAAATCAAATCCCAGACCTTTATATCCCCCACCCCCTCAAATAAAAATGTTTGATACTCATCCAAAAAAATTCATATAAACTAGCCAAACCTGTCTTATGAGACCTAACAGTGAAATAGGGTCACATAAGACAGGTGGCTGCTTAATACATGAAATGCACTGTGAAAGGAAATAAAAATTTAGGTCACATAATACAAGTTATTGCTTAATAGAGGTGGTCACTAAAGCAGGTTTGACTACATTTTTTGGGGTAGGTACATGCATACGATTCCTCTTAATTAAAAATAAATACAGAGTTTATTGCAGTTTTACTAAAACAATAAATATTAGAATATTCAATACCAATGTATATTGAAGGGCCCGGGTAACTCAATGAGTTAGGTAGTTGGATTACCTAACAACTCATACAAGCCTATCACCAATACGGCGTGGGTTCACGCCCAGCTTTGTAATTTATAAAAATAGCTGGTCGCAAGGCAGATCATCCAGCTCGCCGTGCAATCTATAGTTACATGTGAATGTCATAACCATGTGGTTAGTCTTTAATTTGGTTAAGAACAATACTTCAGTTTAGCCAATAGAAAACCATTTAATGGTGTTCAAAATGGACATATAAATGTAATAGTAAAACAGGTCTTAACAAAAATGTCGAAGTCATTCAGGCAGAAATAGTAAGTCAAGGTGACCTATATTTAAGTGCTGTGTTTTTGACTGTCCACGACAAACTCACATGTGAAGTTTCATCAACTTGGACCAAGTAGTTTGTCTACATTGGACCTAAATGCAAACGTTAACGCAAAAATGTCGAAGTCATTCAGGCAGAAATAGTAGGTCATGGTGACCTATATTTGTATGCGATGTTTTTAACTGTCCACGACAAACTCGCATGTGAAGTTTCATAAATCTGGACCAAGTAGTTTCTCTACATTGGACCTAAACTAGTCACACATGTTAGATTATATTCAAACCATGCACTGGTGCAAGCCTCACCCTTCCAAGAACTTATTTCTATAACTTCCCATACATATTTTTTGGTTCAAAAGGAAAAATTTAAGTATAAACAGACATTCCATTTATCAGTTCCACAAAATTTCCCACTTATTCAAAGCATGAAAAAAAAAGAAAAAGACAATAAATAGTCAAATATCACCAAAAAAAAAGCATTTTTCCAACAAATAACATACATATACAAAATCTCACAAAATAATCTGTCATAATTATGGCTAACTTTCCCTCTTAATTCAGTCGTATTCATGGCTACTCTCTCGTTGTTTTGGAGTTGTCCCACCTTCTTCTTCCATTTTCTTGTTAACTCGACTAATACCATCATACATTCCTGTCTGGGTGACTCTGTTAAAAGAATATACAGTTAGTAATAAAAACGTAGATATCAAATTTAGTGCACATTTCTTAAAAGTAAATTAGCGCAAATTAGTAGGACAGAATATGAAACTCATTGGTCTGGGACGTTGTACATATTTTAAGATTATCCTTAAAAGAATATTGATGTCCAACTAACTAGTCGAAATAATAAAAAATTCCAACTATCTCACAATATGAATTTGCACGATACTTTAATGAATACATGTATTATATATTTTTGAGAACCAATATTGCATTATGTATATATTTATGTAGTACATTTTGTATTACTTATCCTGCCATTGTTCTATTTGAGCAAGAAAATTGCATTGACCGAATAAATTTTTGTTATGTACTGTCACTGTCCAAAATATATCTTTTTCTGGTACCCCTTCCACATGTTAATTTTAAATCCAGTTTACTTCCTGTTGACAGAAAATATCAAAAAGGGCAATCAAGGGATAATTATACAATTTTATTATTTAATTCAAAATATAAACGTCAATGGATTAATGTTATTTTTCTGCAGGATAAACAAAATACAGTGGAACCTGTCTAATCCGACCAGCTAAGGGACCAGTGAAATGTGTCAGATTGTACAGGATGTCAGAACCTGTCTAATCCGACACACCAAGGGACCAGTGAAATGTGTCAGATTGTACAGGATGTCGGAATACTCAGGTTTTATTTTAATTAACAGAACTACTTTGGGACCATAAATTTTTGTCAGATGTCACAAGATGTCGGAAAACTCAGGTGTCGGATTAGACAGGTTCCACTGTAATATGATAATAGGTGTTACCTAACTTGGGACGAAGTCCAATATTATTTTTTTTAAACAATATTAACTCGGATATATGGACCTATAATTTTTCTTCAAAGTAGACAGAGGGCAGATCCAGATTTTCTTAAAAGAGGGGGCAAATAGGGGGACCAACACCCAAATCTTCTGTCGTTTTTTAAGTCCCGATGTAGGTACAAAACGACCAGGTTAAGAAACGTCCGCATCCGATTTTCTGCACAGATTTAACCATGCATTGACTTCCAGAATGTCATTTCCGGTGCATGAAAATTTAGGCATTAGTACATAGAAAAAAATGGCTATTTCTACCATAGTTGGGACTTCGTCCCATATTAATGCAGTGTATTAAAATAGAAAGTTTATGTGTATTCGTCACAAAATTGGGGAAACTATCTTAGCACATCTGATATCTGGTCTGACGAGAGAGGTGGTCTGTAGTGGAAGTGGCCTTATAAGAGGGGAACAATGTAGTAGTATGTTACTATCTTAGCACATCTGATATCTGATCTGACGAGAGAGGTAGTCTGCAGTGGAAGTGGCCTTATAAGAGGGGTGGCCTCTCTAGAGGGGAACAATGTAGTAGTACCGTATTTTACGGACTATAGGTCGATATTTTTTTTCCTCAACACGCTGGCTTCGACCTATCCTCCACATCGACCTATACAAGGATGAAGTTGAAAAATCTGGAATCCCTAAAAAAAAATCTCGATAAAAATGACGATTTTGTTGACAGTATACCTTTATTTTGCTGTAGGTTTTTCCTGAATAAGAAGACTGAAATTATCGATGTTCTTGGTGTTATTTTTTTTTAATTAAAGCAATAAAAATATACTAACACTAACAGGGGGTGCAATTCCGGGAATAAAATGTTCAACATCCGAAAAAAAAAAATCAATATTCAATGATCGAAAAATGAAGTGTTAACGAAATCATTTCAATATTGTCTTGTATAATAAAAAATTATATACTATAAAAAATGTACAAATGTATGTTGTTGAAAAAAAAATCACAGGGTGGATCGTTTATAAAATTATTATCACAAAATATCTAAATATAGCTATAGGCCTATAGCTTTCCATCAAACGCGAGGGGTACCGAACACGAGCATGCGCACGAGGTTGTAGTAAAACATGTCGGTTATATCTCACAATACACGTGGTGAACAAGCTTTTTATACTAAATGTAATGGAAAATAATTATCGATTTCGTTAAACTATAATGTTCTACACTTGAATTGGTCAATTAGGAACAAATAAAATAATCACCATGAGATAATCAACACAGGTGTCGGCACTTTTCCTGATCAGCTGATTGAAAATTTACTGGACCGAGACAATCACATAAATTGTGTACTAATAATTGAACACAGTTTAAAGGTGTGTCAAAAAAACTGCACAAGGTGATACATTGTTTTGACAGCTTAATTATTTTATTGTATGAACATCCGTTTACCATCTATTATTGTGACACCCACAGATGGCCTGATTTGAATGTCGTCGATGTCTGGGTTTATAAACCGGACTCATCATAAAAAAAACACACAAACATAAGTTTAAAAACAAAATTTTATTTAATTTAACTTTCATAATTATTTCTTTTATGACACATAAGAATAGTATTCTTGAATTAATACTTGCATATACTTACCGAAGAACGTTATAGGACAAATGTTTACCGATGTAAAAAAAAAAAAAAAAAAAAACCCGTTCGATGTGACATTTACCCAAGTTGTCATCGGCATCCTCGACCTATGGAATGCTTCGACCTAGAGGGGAACAATGTAGTAGTATGTTACTATCTTAGCACATCTGATATCTGATCTGACGAGAGAGGTAGTCTGCAGTGGAAGTGGCCTTATAAGAGGGGTGGCCTCTCTAGAGGGGAACAATTTAGTAGTATATGTTATTATCTTAGTGCATCTGATATCTGATCTGACTAGAGAGGTGGTCTGCAGTGAAAGTGACCTTATAAGAGAGGTGGCCTCTCTAGATGTGGGACAATGTAGTAGTATGTTACTATCTTAGCACATCTGATATCTGGTCTGACAAGAGAGGTGGTCTGCAGTGGAAGTGGTCTCTCTAGAGGGGGACTACTGAACTTACACTTCCTCCATTTCTACTTCCTCGTCACTATCTACAGGAACCTGGAGGTAGGGATTGTCATTCGCTGGTCTAAATTTATAACCCGTTACAACAAAGAATGCCACTGTGGCTAATTCTTTAAATAGTTGATCTAGCCACCCATTTTGGAATGGAACAGTAATCTGAAGAAAAAAAATGTGATACATATTAACATTAATACTTGAAATATAACATGTGTCAATCAATCAATATAACATGTGTCAATCAATCAATATAACATGTGTCAATCAATCAATATAGCATGTGTCAATCAATCAATATAACATGTGTCAATCAATCAATATAACATGTGTCAATCAATCAATATAACATGTGTCAATCAATCAATATAACATGTGTTAATCAATCAATATAACATGTGTCAATCAATCAATATAACATGTGTTATTGTTTGTACTGATGTTATTTTTTTTTAAATATCTTTTGTTTCTATTGGTTCCTTTAGGTATATTATAAAATAAATCTGTCTGCATTCTTCACGTTCTGTTGAAATTTTTGATTGGAATGGATCAAATTGTTAGCAATTAAATAATGACTGCATACAGGAAGACGGCTTGAATATAAATATATTTATTTCATGAATAAATATGCAAAATCACAATGAAAATCTGTATTTTTGTTAGAAACTACATTGGTAAATATAATATGATCATCTATTATCTGACAGAAATATTACGAATATAAAATCCAAAAAATCCACACACAAAATTACAATGTAATTTCCATGTGGATTATTTTTATAAAGACCATTATTGAAAAACATACGAGTGAATTCAGTTACATTGTGTTTTTCATTAACATTTTTTTTCACAAATCAAACCATGGCTGAATTAATGGTGTAACAATTAGCAAGCCCATCTCGAGTGCAGTAGGTTGTGGGTTTTTTCGAGCACAGGTCAGCTCAAACCAAAAACTACAAAATTTGAATTTTATGCTTCTCCCCATAAGTACACAGCATTAAGGAGTAAGAGCAAAGATGCATTGGCTCGGATTCAGGATAATGTGCCCCACTGGAATGACATGGCTACCTGTGAACTGCTGTTTCGGTGAACTAGCACAATAAAAAAATTAACTAAGCGTATTGGTCTAGTACAAAACAGATATTATGAACATCCCATCAATAAGTAACATGTTCTCTCCACGATTAACGGGAGAATTGCTAACTTGACGATAAAGGTACAAACGTCTTCAAATTTGTAAATTTTCTTGTTATAAACGTGTTGGTATAAGTAAAGTAAAATATAAATAAATACCCTGTCAAAAAATACATGTTTTGAAAAGGCATAATTGATATAAAAAAAATCTGATCATTATTTGTCGTCTGCTGATCGATTCCTCATTAATTATGCAATGGCTGGAGTTAGGACGTTTACTGAGGAAGAGCGTGGTACTGGCCTAGATTCCTGATTATGACATTCTAATAATTATCAACAATTGATCATTTCTTTTCATATTCGATTATTTTCTGTTCCATTCACCAACAATTGTTGAAATTATTTTTTTTTCATCAGCTGGAATTTTGCATCTCCGAATGGGTTCAAATCAGAGGTCATGTGTGTACGATGACCCACTTGCTGTGTTGCTATCTGCAAAGATTACAACCGTGAAAATGACTTCATTTTCTAATATTTTTCAAAGATGGTGATTTAGACTATCATTGAACTAAAAATAATATTTTTCCATTGATTTGAATTGGAAACCGTGCTAAATATTTGATTAAAAAGATATATCGAATTGAAAGCCTTTAAAACATCAATCTCTCACTAACTCTAGAATCGCTTGATTGATTGGTGCTTAATGCCAACTTTACCAGTATTTCAGCTATATCGTGGCGTGCTCTAGAATCGGCTCTGAACTTGAATATAATTATTTTGTATTATACTTACACTGATTAAATATACTATAATTCTTGTAAAGTATATATAACAGACAACCTGTAAAAGAAATAAGTAAGTAATACTATTAAAGACTACAGTCAAAAACGTCTCATGCAATCACCTCTATTAAGCAGTCACCTGTATTAAAAGGTCACCTCTGTCTTGCCCTGTCATAGAGAATTTCATATGAATTGAACCTCTTTTAAGAGGTCACTTGCCTTATAAGGTCACTTTTTCTAGTCCAGTGATGGAGAATTTCATATGAATTGAACCTCTTTTAAGAGGTCACTTGCCTTATCAGGCACCTTTTTCTTTGTTACAAAGGTCATTACGGTACGTGACACACCGCCTTATGGTAATGAACAATGGCCATACCAAATATAATTTGCCCGCAAAAACGTATGTCTCCCCCAGTCCCACAAACTGTAGTCAAAGGTAAAAAATCTATTTAGGTAACAAATAAAATTAAGCTTCAATGAATAACAAAAAAAATGTTTTTAATCCATGAAACACAAAATTTAGGGGATCAAAATTTCCTGGTAATATGCACAACTACATATGGTGTCCTTACTACCTACCAAGTATTATGAAATTCTGTTCAGTAGAGGAGTTGCGCTGACAAGCTGCTTCAGTAGTAAATTTCGGGAAATTTCTAAGTTCAAAGGGGCATAATTCCCACAAAATTCAGGCGATCATAATTTCCTGGTAATATGCACAACTACATATGGTGTCCTTACTACCTACCCAGTTTCATGAAATTCTGTTCAGGGGAATCGTGGTCGTGATCGCATAGTAGTTGGATTTATCAAGCTTTCAATGATTTGTGACGGGTCGGGAGTTTTCTCCAGGTATTCCAATTTCCTCCACCAATAAAACTGGCTGCTACAATATAACTAAAATATTGTTGAAAGCGGTGTTAAACACCATAACCCGAAATACTTAAAAGAATATTTATCCAACATCTCCTGAAAATAAGGTACATTGTATAAAATAACATGAAACTTACCATAATATAAAATTGTCTAAATAATTGAAGTTTAAGAAGACATATTGCAGCTTTACCATCAGTATTAGATGCTTCTGTTAAATGTTTTATAGACCTAAAAATAGAATGAAAATGTTTGAAAGATCTAAAAATAGAATAAATGTTTGATAGACCTGAACATAGAATAAAAATGTCTGACAGACCAAAAAATAGAATGAAAATGTGTCAAAGACCTAAAAATAGAATAATAATGTCTGACAGACCTATAAATAAAATGAAAATATTTTATACACCTTACAATGTGTTATATATAAATATACGCCTGGAAATTATACACAACAATATAAGAATTAAATTTTTGAGCTCATATTTTTTTGCTCTACCCTAAACAGGATTTTAACTCACACTTTTGATACACTATGTACATCATCTATTTCCTAGACTTATGCCAAACACAAGTACAATTCTAATGGTTTCCTGAAACCAATCTCGGCATCACTGGTTTGGGGATTAATGTTTTGCTACGCAGTACATTGATTTTAAAACTCGTGAATCTCGCGTTTCCTTTTTAAAATGTTCACTATCTTGGTATGGCCAAAACGTATATCCTCAGCCACAACACAGCCCCTTTTCCCACCGTTACTAATATGATTAATCCCTTTCACTTTGTTGTCTAAGTTCAAGGCTTTCCTAGTCACTGATTTTTGCAGTATTGAAATGATGCACTAGATACTATGTTTTGATACAACATATTTTTCGCGAGTGAAATTCTACTCTGTGAACTGAATAAAATTCTCAAATAACTGACTGAATATAAATTGTTCTTTAAATAATTTACTATTCGCAAATGATTTGTTTATTTTGTTAATTTTTTTTATTACAAAGATCTGACTTACTTTAACAGTGATTGTCCAAGCTTGTCTATTTACGGTACCTACCCTAAACTTATTTTTTTTATTTGCTCAAATATGTATCATTTTAGTTTCCTAGTATCATCAGGGCCGTATTATGACCTTTTGTGGCCCCTAGGCTAATGAAATTATGAGCCCCCTTCAGACAGAGCCACCCTCTAACTCGCCAGCACCCATCTTGAATATTTTTTACTCGTGATATATTTTAGCAACATTTTCATAACTTGAGGGCCCTACAAGATTGACCCCGAGTATCATGAACCTTACCAAATTACTGGAAATAGAATAGCACCACAGCAAACCAGGTCTATAAATATAAACATTTTTTTCCACAGATTATACTCAGTCTGGCCTTCTTCTCCCTCCTCGATTATGATATACGCTATGTTGTCAAAAACCTGTAATGTAATAACATACATTTTACGAAAATAACTCTTTTTTTAATATAGGTATAACAGAGATTTTTAGTACGAGTTTTGTTAGAACGAAAATTCAGCAAAATTTAAATCCAATTCAAATGCAGTTGTTTAGGTAACACCATTTTTGATTGGACATCAAATACCCACTTAACGACTGCATGGTAATAAAACTTTCAAGTACGACGAGTTAGTAGTCTATAAATTATTTACTTGCTACAGTGTGATTTTTCCAATATAAGTACAAACTCATGCTAGCAAGTTTTATGACCGTAAGGCCTCAAAGAAAAAAAATAATGATTTGATTTGATTTTTGGTGTTTAATGCCACTTTCAGCTATATCATGGCGACCAGTTTTAATGGTGGAAGAAGCCATAGTACCCGGAGAGAACCATCTACCATGGGCAAGCAACTGGTAAACTTTATCACTTGCGGCTGCGAATCGAGTGCACCTTTTTTTTGTAATTTACAAAGCCGGGCACGAACCCACACCGTATTGGTGATAGGCTTGTATGAGTTGTTAGGTAATCATTGAGCCACTCGGGCCCTCAAAAAAAAAAAATAATAATAATAAATTGAGTAAATGGACATGAGGCAATGACAATTGACATATACTGTAAACGTGGATATTTTCGTGGGGTATTTTTTTTTTGCGATTTTGAGGGTCAAACAATTCGTGTGGGGGTTATTTTTGCGATTTAAATAAGTACCAGACTTCTACTGGAAGCATTAGATAACTGGACACTTAAAAATGGTAATTTTACTTTAAACTATAACAAAAAGACATTCATTTTGGGTTACCACAAGGAAAAAAACTCACTGATCAGCAACAAAATTTTACTAGCAATTAAATACTATATATACACATGTAGATGTCTTTCAAAAAACCTTGCTTTAACAGCCCTTATATATATACTCCAAGAGCTTTATAGTACAGAACGAATAATGGCCATTAAACAAGAAAACCTAGAAGTTTTCAACAATTCATGGAACTGTTGGAGCACTTTATTACAAAATAGGGACCATGCATAGTGCTTTATGCTCTTTCTTCTTCTTTTTTATTAATGAAAGAACATATGTTGCACTTCAAAAATGTATTGCTTAACTTGCACAATTATAACTCTCTACAAGATATATAAAATATTATATTTTTTTTTATTCCTTCCAAAACGAAACTAATGCCTGTTCCGACCCATGTATGTTTTCTGTTTTTTTTCCCTCAATTTGATCAGTTTTCTTAGTTTTTTTCTTTTTTTCCACAATTATTATTAGTACACTACATTAATTTTTTTTCTTCTTTTTTTACAATTATTTATTTATCTTTATTGTTTTTTTTTCTATTATTTTTTTGGTTCTAACGAAGTAGTTAACCAAAAGTATAATTTTTTTTCTTATATCAAAAAATACTTGAAAAATAATATTATTATCAGATTTAACCCAAAAAAAATGTATAATTAAAAATCTGTATTTTTGTTAGAAACTATATTGATAAATATAATATGATCATCTATTATTTGATCATAAATATTCAAGGGAACTGTCTGTCATACAATGTATGTATCATGCTTAAAAATTGTATTATCTTATATATGTATTTACTAACAAATACTAATAACTATATATGAAATCGTTTATACTAACGTTAACGAGGCCGGGATAAGGTACCGGTATTCAATGTTTTTTAACTAACAAATGTACAGATTTCAATAAAAAAATATTATGGAAAAAAAAAAGTACCAGACAATTATTTTCATGATATGATCATTACAGTTTTAAAAAGAAAATAAATGAAACTCGAGTTGTCTTTTTTTGTTTGATAGAATTTGTTTAGAGGTGCCCTGAGGTAAAATTTTCGGTAATGTCTGATGTACGTGTAAATGTACCTGTACACATATGAACCTGTTCAAACTTGAACACTTTTTCATAATCAGTGTAACGTTCATTTATAATTTAATCAACATGCTTCGACAGTGGCTTTCCAAAACACCAAAAAAAAGTTTGACTTCCGGATCCAGATAGACATTCTACTCTAGAGAAACAAAAATTATGTGAGGAATTGAATGAAATTGTTGACAATGCATATGCAGGTAGCACTTTCAAAAAAAGGAAAAGAGGGGAATATTCACACTACACCCCGGAACAAAAGGCTAAGATTGCTCGATATGCAATAGACAATGGTCCGACACTTTTCTGAAAAACTTGGAAAGAAACTTTTAACGAAACTAAATGAAGTGAAATCTAAGCCTCGAGGTAGACCTAAATTGATTGGGGAAGAATTAGATTCCGAAGTATGTGAATATATCCATATCAAGGCATGATCAAACAGCTTTGGCTATTTTTGACGTCTTCAAGGCAGAAGTGACAAGCTTTTGTCATGTGTTAAAAAAATCTGCCATACGAGTCGTGTTTGTGCCAGCTAGTTGTACGGATCAGTTACAACCATTAGATCAAACGGTGAACAAAAAGTATAAGGACGATCTCAAAATTCAGTTTCAGCTATGGTATTCCGAAACTCTTGCCAAATCGTTGACTGAAAAAAAATATCAAATGACAACGAGGAACGATAATCCGTCAAAGTAGATTTGCGTACATCTGTAGTTAAACCTTTGCATGCCAAATGTCACCAGAAATTTGAAAAGGAAACCAGACTATAAAACGCTCTTTTGAAGCCGTTGGAATCCCTGTGTGAGCCCCAGTACAATTGTGATCTCGCTCATGCGTGATCAGGACATCAATATACAGTAGCGATGGTTTGGTTTGTGTAAATCATGTTAATGCGTATTTTGTTCAAATAAAATAATACAATTTTTAGTACTATGGTTTTAAAATATCAACGATTTAGCAGGTAATCTTATTAACCACTATAGGTCAAACATTGCATAAATACATAACACTTTGTCCCAAGTATGATGATTTCCATTGGACTTGAAACTTTGTCACTTATATAGCCAAACAGTTCGCGTAGGGGATATTTTCACGGAAATTTCTTGACCGCGAATTAAGCGAAAATAACCCCCACACGAAAATTTCCACGTTTACAGTATCAAAGCTATTACACATGTCAAAACAAGGATAAAAGAACAACCCTTTCATTATTGCACTTCATTTGATATTAACAGTAAGGTTAATTTTCAAGTCTTACACATTTTTTATTCAGGCAATTGAGTTTCTGCGATGGAAAAGTGGATTTTCAGGCTACTGGTCTACCAGAACAAGTATGGAAAACATTAATGTAGAGGTCTGAATGCACTTGTACTCGAACAAGGATTAATTAGGGTACTATCAGGGACATATTCCTATTGCAAAAAAAGTTTGATATTTTCCATAAATGTTTTTAGAAGTTAAGGATGGATTGTACTGTATTGTATTTGTAGAATTACTGTTGTCTATTGGGGAATTGACCATGCAAATGCAGTTTTACTTGGCAACGTTTTGTTTATGAGACTAACTTACCTGAAGTGGAATGATAATAAGAAACAATTTCTTCTCTTTGTCTGATAGGATGTGTTTGACAAACGCCCATCCTGCTCCAACCAAGATGATGGTAATAATCATCAGAGATCCTTTGGTTCTACAAAGTAAAATAAATAAAGAAATATATATTCTTTGTATAGAATGTAGATAAAAACAATAGTAATGAAATACACATTTTTTGCACTTTTTAAAACACTGTGTTAATGGTTGGTTTATGGCATTTAATGCCACTTTCAACAATATTTCAGTTATATTGAGACAGTCAGTTTTATTGGTAGAGGAAACCGGAGTACCCAGAGAAAGCAAGCGAGCTGCCACAAGTCACTTACAAACTTTATCACACAATGTTGTATCAAGTACACATCTCCCTGAACGGTATTCGAACAATGTGTTAATGTCACAAGTACATTCTTTATGCTTATCCTGAAGAAAAATTGCATTAATCCATAGACCATGGGATTATCCCCTGTTCACTTCTTTGGATATTTTCTGTCAACAGGAAGTAAACTGATTTACAAATAGTTTCCCTAAGCTCAACAGGTAAAACATGTCAAAGGGGTACCAGAAGTTAAGTTTTACTAGATCAATAACTAAAATTATTTGAACCCTTGATTAGTAACTAGGAAGAACTGATTTAGATACCTAAAACTTATGTCTCCCCTTAATGCGGCCATCTGTACAACAACCCATCTCGAAAGACAACCAGAGGCTCCCAGGAGTCTGTAATCGCTCACCTGGATCAAAGCTGCTTTCAATAACAACGCAACTGCACTGTGGTGGCCATCTTGGTGGGAGAGCGTGACTGCCGGACACGATTTGGAAAAGGACCATCGAATGACTATTCCATCAAAGTTTGGTTCTAATAGAGCTACTGGTTCCAGACAAGATGGTTTTTATGTGAATTTCCCATAGGGTCCTATGTTAAACTAAGCTCAGCTGTGCAGCCATCTTGGTAAGGGGGCAGGACCACCAGACACAATTTTGGAAGAGGACCATCCAATGAATATTTTATCAAAGTTTGGTTCCAATTGAGCAACTGATTCCTATGTTAAGCTAAGTTCGGCAGTGTAGGTAGATCTGGACATGGTGCATATTTTTGCAGTTTAAACTTAACATCTGTCTCTTGTAGTTTTTGAAATAAAGGACGAAAAGTATTAAAATTTTCAAAATTTGATGAAAAAAGGGCAATAACTCCAAAATAGGTAATGGGATTTACTTCAAAATTGCAGGGTTGGTAGATCTTCACATGCTGAACATGTTTGCAGTTTAAACTTAACATCTATCTCTTATAGTTTTTGAAATAAAGGACGAAAAGTATTAAAATTTTGAAATTTGATGAAAAAAGGGCAATAACTCCAAATTGGGTAATCAGATTTACTTCAAAATTGCAGGGTAGGTAGGTAGATCTTGACATGCTGAACATGTTTGCAGTTAAACTTAACATCTATCTCTTATAGTTTTTGAAATAAAGGACGAAAAGTATTAATATTTTGAAAATTTGATGAAAAAGGGCAATAACTCCAAAATGGGTAATGGGATTTACTTCAAAATTGCAGGGTATGTAGATCTTGTCATGCTGCATATTTTTGCAATTTAAACTTAACCTTTTTCTCTTATAGTTTTTGAAATAAAGGACGAAGAGTACAAAATATGCCTAATTTGCATAATCGGTATAAATCGGCTGAAATAAAATTTCACAGAAAAACCCGTAATATATGTTAAACTACTCCTTGCCATGTAGCTGCAGTTAAAATTTGAGCTCATTTTGACTTATACTAAAGCAACAATGGACAATTGAAGAAATTTCTATTTTTAGTAACAGCAGCCATCTTGAATGGAGGGCAGGACTGTCGGACACAATTTTGAAAGGGACCCACCCAGGGACCATTCCTGCCAGGTTTGGTTTAATTTGGTTCAGCGGTTACAGAGGAGAAGATTTAAATGTGATCTTTTATCAAAATATGCCTAAATGGCATAATCGGTATATATCGGCTGAAAGAAATATTTCACAGAAAAACCCGTAATATATGTTAAACTACTCATTGCCATGTAGCTGCAGTTAAAATTTGAGCCCATTTTGACTTATAGACAATTGAAATTTCATCCCCCCTTTTTTCTATTTTTAGCTTGGTGGCCATCTTGGTTTGAAGTCAGGATCACCGGACACAATTTTGGAAGGGGGCCATCCAAGGACCATTCCACCAAAGTTTGGTTGCAATTGGCCCAGTAGTTTCTGAGGAGAAGATTAAAATGTGAAATGTTGACAGAAGGACGACGGACGCCGGACGAAAAGTGATGGCAATAACTCACATGACCCTTTGGGTCAGGTGAGCTAAAAATGTTATGGCCTGGACAAGAAAATACTATTTAAAAAACCATTATTTGACCTTGAGGTCAAAGGTCAAGATCCAACGAAGGTCATTATGGTACGTGACACACTGCCTTATGATCATGCACCCACATACCAAATATCATTGACCTATCTCAAAAGACAAAAAAGTTATGGCCCGGACAAGCTTCGCTGAGAAGAAGCGGAAGCAGAAGAAAAAATCAGACTAAACAATAGGTCTCCCTTCATTCGCAGGGGAGACATAATTACATGACTGCAGGATAAAAATTAATTGTTAGTAAAATTGTAAATCTTTATACTTACAAATATACAATATAATATAACACAGCCCAAGCTTCTTCATGAATTCCTTCCAAACCTATATAGTAAATGTTTACCTACAACAAAGTGTACAAAAATATGTAGTTTCAATATTTTTGCTGATATGTCTGATGTAAACTGTCATTTGATGTACTGTTTAGGGACAAAGAAATTAATGTTTGTAACATGAATGCATCCCTTTCCTTTGATCTTTTTATGGTTTATATACCAGAATGTCAGCAACAGCTTAAAACTATGAAATAATACACGCAGATATGAGATATTGAACACTTTTAATCTGCTCTGTAGTTTTATTACTCTCAGAGAGCTGTGCAATAATCAATGAACTAGATGTGATATTGCATGGCTTCATGTTACAAATCATTTATACCACGGTTTTCAGAGTTAAACGGCTAAACCATCTTCCATTTCGCATTAAATTGTTTAATCGTTTAATTCGGAAAACCATGGTATAAATATAACCTGATAATTATGTTTCTTTTCATTAGTTCAAACTGAAATTACATAGCATTGCTTTTCTTGTGATAGTAGTTGCAATAATGGACACTCAGGGGTGTGGAAATGCCATGCCCCACTTGCCAGACTCGTACACATAACCGACCGGGCAAGTGAATTTTTGTGTATTGGTTGTCCGTGGGCAAGTGAAAATTGCCCATGTTCTCATAACAAAAATCTGTAACTATGTTGGTTAAGAGTTTATGACTTAAAATAGATCGATTGTTTAGACAGACAAATTAGGTATGCAACTTCGGATTTTCGAATTTTTGCATTAGCATTTCTCATTGACTCGGGATCGACGCCTAGGTTTTATCTTCTGTATACCAGAAATTGAATTATTGATTTTTCGAAAGATCGACAAGTTTGTCATAAAAACACCAAGAAAAGAATCCGTTACTACTGCTCCAAATAATGATAAACCACTAAAACGAAAGTCACAGGCGGAGAAGGATAAACAATACGAAATGAAACGAAAACATGAATTTCAACAAACATGGTTAATCACTTTTCCGTGGTTGCGATATACAAGGAAACTTTAGACAATAAAATTAGCTTTTGCATTCTTTGTAGAAAATACCCACAGTTAGCGGACCAAAGGTCAGAATCAAACCTTTTTGTAGGTAAAGTAGTCGACAGAAGGAATACTTTACTGAGCCACCAAATGTCCTCAAAACACCAGGCTTGTCAAATGAAGGACATTGCAAAATGTAAACTAAAAAACAAAGTCTGAGCAAGTGACCTTTTTTTCGGACAAGTAAAATTTCCATTTTGACTTGCCTGGGGACTAGTGCTCAGATCAGATATTTCCACACCCCTGTTTATCTTTAGAATGAGCAAATACTAAGAGCTGTTGTCTGATTCGTCAAAATACTTGCTAAAGTGTGTTTGAGGCAATGTCTTACTTGACTAATGCCTTTTTACTCCTGTGTGGAGCATAGGCCACTGACAATATTTAGATTGAATATGTTGGGAAATAAATATATTATCCCTTATTATTCATGTAAAAAACCAAAGTGTATACACTGACATTTATTTTGCTTGTACAGTGAACCCTATCTAAACTGAATCTCACTAGGACCAACTTTGTGTTCAGAATAGACAAGTGTTTCGGTAAAAGTAACAAAGATTTAGTACATTGGGACTTTATATAAAGTTCTGTTTATACAGGAAACTTCTTTATTCAGGGTTGGATTAGACAGGTTTCACGGTAATGGCCAATAACATACATGTCAGTGATTATGTCATAATGGATCGTTTTGTAGCTTCTTTAAATGATTTAACTTACAGCATGAAACATACAGGAAAAACTTTTCACGATGACAACTGCAAACATCAAGTAATGGAGTTTGTATACATCGTCACTGAAAAAAAATAAAAAAAAAAAATAAATAAATAAGATTCAACATAACTGTGTTTACTATGAATGAATTAAGGAATAACAGTACTGTATTTGAAGAGTTGGATGTGTCAATTGTGGATTTGACGGTCGCAAATGCAGTTTTACTGGCGACGCGAAGCGGATCCAGTAAAATGGATATTTGCGACCTATTCTTATGAAATTCTCCCAACGTGTATACACTAGTTTGAAAATATACACATAAATGACGAAATATATGCACTTTTCAAATTCCTTCCGCAAAAAAATAGTAATGTAGTTGTTTAAGGATCCGTCATCTTGAAAACGTGAAATTCTACATGTAATATGTACATCAATACACAATAATAATTAAAATGCCTACCTTGGACACTTATTTTAGTTAAATGCTATCTAAATTGAAGCGTACACGAAGCCAAATAACGTCTGATCTTTACATTTTAAACTGGAAGTCTTCATATGACGTCACGTTGTATATGTGCCAAAGTCGTTCAAACAACATTTCCCGGAATTTTAATTTTTGTGATTTTTAGACCCAGGGATATGCAAGAATACTTGTTTATGTTCAGTATTGCATTAGAATGGACAGTAAACTCGATTTGCGACCATCAAATCTCCAATTGATGCCGTGAAATTTTCAAATACAATACAGTTTTAATATTTCCTAAATAGGTCGTCAGCGTCAAATTGATAGTCGGTAATATTTGGGTCAGCCATATTGTTTACGTAAGTGTATTCGGTGTAGGAATATAGAATTCCTACAGGCATGTCAACTGCAGATTTGATGGCTCTTGATAGCCAATGAAAATACGCGTTACATTATAATTGCATTATAATTTCTAATCTTTGGACTCAATTCAATATCTAACGTCCAAGATATTGTTGACATCAAACTGTAAATTTGTAAGACATCATCATTCAATAGCAACATGGATATCTCACTCACAACTGTGTATGCATGTAGGTTTGAAATAATTTGGTTGTAAACAGTAAGAGGAGTTAATTACACAAAGTAATTAACCGTTACCTCATACTTTTACATGTTTTGCACATTACTGCAATGATTGTCAGTAACAACAAAGAAAAAGATTGTTTATAACAAGAACATCAGTTTGAATTGCCAAGCAATTAGACTTTCGGCAGGTCGGTGGTTTCCTCAACCAATAAAACTGACTGCCATGCATGATACAAGTGAAAATATTGATCCCCAATATATGGGATTTATACAACACAAGCATAAAATGTTCTGTAAATCTAAAATTTCTACTCGTTTCTAAAGTCATAACACTCACTCAGCCTTCTTCAGTACACTCATCCAAATACATCCTGCTACCAGATATAATACAAAGAATGTAAAGTACAAAGGAACAAGTGGAATCTCTCCAGCTGATAAATAGGTTCCATCATTCCTTTCTACTATCTGCACCTGTAAAGGAAATATATCACATCTGTATTGTTTACTCAATTTATAATTTCTATATAAGAAATGTATTTCCGTCTCCTGTCAAAGGCCATTAATAAAATGGCTTGGTTTATAGCTTTCTTTTTCTTATAGTTTTTCCTAGATCAGTGTGTATATACTTCAGGAGGGCCTGGGTGGCTCAATGAGTTAGGTCGCTGGATCTAACAACTCATACAAGCCTATCACCAATACGGCGTGGGTTCGCGCCTGGCTTTGTAAATTACAAAAAAGGGTGCACTCGACTCGCAGCCGCAAGTGATAAAGTTTACCAGTTGCTTGCCCGTGGTCGGTGGTTCACTCCGGCTTCCTCCACCACTAAAACTGGTCGCCATGATATAGCTGAAATATTGTTGAAAGTGGCGTTAAGCACCAAAAATCAATCAATCAAAATCACATACATTTTGTATATACTAGGTATATAAATAGTTTTTCCATTAAACACCAAATAATATAATTTGAAAAACAAAAATGGTAACACTACTTTTAAATTTAGCTGTTGTGAAATATTGATGTCCTTATGAAGAATGTGAATTGTTGATGTCCTTTTGAAGAATGTGAATTATTTATGTCCTTATGAAGAATGTGAATTGTTGATGTCCTTATGAAGAATGTGAATATTGATGTCCTTATGAAGAATGTGAATATTGATGTCCTTATGAAGAATGTGAATTATTGATGTCCTTATGAAGAATGTGAATTGTTGATGTCCTTATGAAGAATGTGAATATTGATGTCCTTATGAAGAATGTGAATATTGATGTCCTTATGAAGAA
>MJUT01049757.1:1253129-1265766 GCA_002080005.1 Gigantidas platifrons | reverse complement strand
ATATCAGCTACTTATATAGTTATACTTGACAAGTATGAAACAACTATATCAGCTACTTATATAGTTATACTTGACAAGTATGAAACAACTATATCAGCTACTTATATAGTTATACTTGACAAGTATGAAACAACTATAACAGCTACTTATATAGTTATACTTGACAAGTATGAAACATCTATATCAGCTACTTATATACTTATACTTGACAAGTATGAAACAACTATATCAAATACTTATATAGTTATACTTGACAAGTATGAAACAACTACCCGTTATATCAAATACTTATATAGTTATACTTGACAAGTATGAAACAACTATCTCAGCTACTTATGTAGTTATACTTTACAAGTATGAAACAACTACTATCAGCTACTTATATCACCAGGGCTCGAAATTAACGCTAGCAAGCAGGCAAATTGCTAGTTGAAATTTCAATTTGCCTTAATTTTGCTAGTGAATAAAGTTAGGACTAGCAGAATTTTGCTAGTTGTAAAAAATTATGTATTCAGAATCGTATCTGAACTATGTGTAAATTTGTTTTCTCGTAAGATCGGTAAAGATCGCAGTGACTTCATAAAAAAGGACAGTATAGTTACGTATTTGTCCGAGAAATACGAATATTTACGTCTCTGTCCGAGAAATACGAACAACCATACTGGTTTCCTATTTATAAAATAACATCTGGTTGTAATTTTTACAGTTCAAGTTACCAGTCGAAATGTCAAAAAGAAGAAAAGTTTTCTGATCACGATCGCGACGTTACAAAAATTACGAAATTCTTTCGTCAAGTTTCAGGTAGATTTATAATTATAGTGTTTACAGTGATTAAGAGGAAATAATCGTGAAAATCGTTGTGTGACAGCTGTTACACTATCGTATGAACACAGCCTGTCTGCTTGCAAGAATGGCAAGGTTACGATTTCGCTTCTCCAACTTTGGCCTAGCTAGAGCCTAGAGTAAATCAATTCTCATGTTTTTAACAGAAGTGATCTCATAATTTTATTCAAATAATTATTATTGCTCTGTTTTCAGCTTGATTACCTCTAACTCATCTCTTTTATACAATTTTCACACGAAAAAAAAGCAACAAAACAAAAAAAAATTATGTGGGGGTACATGAAATTTTTTGAGGGTACAGTGTGTGGCTCTTTATATTACTGTCCAATAAAACATTGTTTAAAACACTGTGTATGTTTTCATATGATATGGCCATTCCCCATGAAATATTAATGCGTGTTTGTTTATATCAGGTACATGTTTCTTTTAAGAAATAAATCATGCGATAGAAGCCAGAATGTCCGGGAGCGACTTACTTTAATGGTCGAGGACACCTTTCACAATGTGATATAGGTGTAAAACCACTAATTAATTTCTTGAAGGTTTTATACTAAATTTGTGTTTTTTCGAGCTTACCTGGTCATTTTATCTTAAGTTTAACCTTTCCAAGACCATATATTTTCTGAAACGTACATGATTACTCTACAGTCTATGTTCTTTCAAAATATCAGGGCATGTTTAAAATCTTGCAGTGAAATGTCATGCTACAGAAAGCACCTACTCTAAAAATAGCTTGGTCATCCCCAAGAAATTCAGTATTTATAGGTCACGCATCAAATCCTCCATAGAGGTATTAAAATACAACTAANTCCATCACATTTGATGTCCAAATTACTAAATGACTACATTTGTCTTTTTTATTTTCAGGTCGGCTGGGGAGGGAGAGGGGTGGTTTTAGGGTGACTCTACTTGATTAATTCATAACACAAACACACACAAAAAAAACACCCAAAAACACAGACAGCCACCCAGCTGTATTGTTATATTCCTTCAAATTCTGTGCTCCAGTTGTATTCGTTTGATTCTGGTTATTCTTTAGTTGTCTTAGGAGAAGGGGGCGGTATAAGAGAGGATCAGATATTACAATTTTTTTCCCAAACATAGCTTTCTATTTTTTTTACTACCAAAAAATGAATTTATCTATAGTTTCATAATATTAAAGATTCTGGTGTATATATTTAATTTTTTTTTTACAAACCCTTGAAATTCAATAGAAAAAGGTTGTCACACAAATTGTGTTACATTTCTGGCATTTTTGACAACATATTTCGATGAACATTTTTTCTGGAAAGAGATATTTCGATGATATTTTGTGGGCACTGGCATATAATAATAACACACTGCCTGACATTGGCATAAGCTGCAATAAGATATAAAAATGCAAGGAGCACAGCTATGGAAAGGTAAAAGAAAATGGAGTTTTTTTTAACTGGCCATATATCCAATGTAAACAATCTTTGTCACCAAGAAGCTTGGAATTGAGGGAGAATTTTCAAATGCACAGATGATCATGTATTTGAGAAGACACTGAAAATAGAGTTATCTCCCATACACCAGGCCTACCCCCTTAAATTCAAGAGCTAATTTCTTCCGTAGTCTCCCAATACAGTAAAACCTCCCCATGAGGTCACCTCTATTAAGCAGTCACCTGTATTAAGAGGTCACCTTGTCCTTTCATAGAAAATTACATATGAATTGAACCTCTATTAAGAGGTCACATGTCTTATAAGGCCACTTTTTCTTTGTCCCAAAGGTGATCTCTTAATACAGGTTTGAATGTACTTACGTTTTATCTGATAAACTGTTTTCTTGACTTCCTCTGAAGAACATCCAGCTAATAACATATCAGCCAAATAACTGAAACAAGAACAACAGCCATCAGTATCAAGAACTGAAACAAGAACAACAGCTGTCAGTATCAATGAACTGACTCAATACTGAAAATAACTGAAACAAGAACAACAGCCATTAGTATCAACAACTGAAACAAGAACAACAGCCGTCAGTATCAATGAACTGACTCTAATACTGAAAATTACTGAAACAAGAACAACAGCCATCAGTATCAATGAACTGACTCTAATACTGAAAATTACTGAAACAAGAACAACAGCCATTAGTATCAACAACTGAAACAAGAACAACAGCCGTCAGTATCAATGAACTGACTCTAATACTGAAACAAGAACAACAGCTGTCAGTATCAATGAACTGACTCTAATACTGAAAATAACAGTAAACAAGAACAACAGTCGTCAGTATCAATGAACTGACTCTAATACTGAAAATAACTGAAACAAGAACAACAGCCATCAGTATCAATGAACTGACTCTAATATTGAAAATAACAGTAAACAAGAACAACAGTCGTCAGTATCAATGAACTGACTCTAATACTGAAAATAACTGAAACAAGAACAACAGCCGTCAGTATCAATGAACTGACTCTAATACTGAAAATAACAGTAAACAAGAACAACACCTGTCAGTATCAATGAACTGACTCTAATACTGAAAATAACTGAAACAAGAACAACAGCCGTCCGTATCAACGAACTGACTCTAATACTGAATATAACAGTAAACAAGAACAACACCTGTCAGTATCAATGAACTGACTCTAATACTGAAAATAACTGAAACAAGAACAACAGCTGTCAGTATCAACGAACTGACTCTAATACTGAAACAAGAAAAATACCCGTTAGCATCAACGAACTGACTCTTATACTTAAACAAGAACAACAGCCGTCAGCATCAACGAACTGACTCTAATACTGAAACAAAAACAACAGCCGTCAGTATCAACGAACTGACTCTAATACTGAAACAAGAACAACAGCCGTCAGTATCAATGAATTGACTCTAATACTGAAACAAGAACAACAGCCGTCAGTATCAATGAACTGACTCTAATACTGAAACAAGAACAACAGCCGTTAGCATCAACAAACTGACTCTAATACTGAAACAAGAACAACAGCCGTCAGTATCAACGAACTGACTCTAATACTGAAACAAGAACAACAGCTGTTAGCATCAACGAACTGACTCTAATACTGAAACAAGAACAACAGCCGTCAGTATCAACGAACTCATTCTAATACTGAAAATAACTGAAACAAGAACAACAGCCGTCAGTATCAACGAACTGATTCTAATACTGAAAATAACTGAAACAAGAACAACAGTCGTCAGTATCAACGAACTGACTCTAATACTGAAACAAGAACAACAGCCGTCAGTATTAACGAACTGAATCTAATACTGAAACAAGAACAACAGCCGTCAGTATCAACGAACTGACTCTAATACTGAAACAAGAACAACAGCTGTTAGCATCAACGAACTGATTCTAATACTGAAACAAGAACAACAGCCGTCAGTATCAACGAACTGACTCTAATACTGAAAATTACCCGTCACTGTGATGTCAAGACACATTATGCCGTTACCAATAAAAAAAATAATGTCAGTTTTGAAGGTCTTGACTAACATTATCACTAGTATACGTATCACAACTCGTCCTATTGGACTCACAGCAATCTCAACCTTCATGATTGCAGAAATTCTATATATCTCTTTAATCATTGGTTTTGTTACAAGACATCTTTTAAAGGTGTTTAAAATCGTTTATCTCTTCGTCTTCAAAGCATTTATGACCAGTGATTACCGTCTACGGTCTTGGAGTAAATTTTATGGCATATTATTTTGACAGTAAGTAACTCTTAATTAAACTTATTCTGTTTAAAGACTTCCGGTTTGAAAAAATGTGCCTATAAAATGACAAAACTTAATATAAGGAGGCCATCACTTCTGTAATGAAAAATTTGCCTTGTAAGAGTGTTGGCCCCTCTTCAGGGGGACAATTAAGTGGTACATTTGCATTTTACTATCTCAATGCATCTAAAATCTGACCTGATAAAAAGAGTGGCCTTTTGTGGGGTGAGTTAGTGGGTGATTGTTGTTTAACGCCAACTCAGCAATTTTTCAGCTATATCATGACAAGAACAAGTTAATTTTCAATGAGATGATGACGACGTCCTCTTTGTATTAGAACAACACGCTTAGTTGTATTTTTATAGAACTAGTTCACTGAAACAACAGTCCGTGGATAGACATGTCGCACCACTCGAACAAATTATCCCGATTCCGAGCCAAACAGTCTTTGCTCTTTCACTTTAATGCTACGTGCTTCGCGGAAAAGCAACAAATACCAATTTTAAAGTCTTTGGTTTGCCTCGATCAGGGCTTGAACACACGATCTCCCACACTCGAGTCGAGCACGCTATCCATTACATCACCGATGCGGTTGGTGTGGCCTTATCAGAGGGGAACTACTGTAATGCTATTTAATGATGTAAAGTTTATAACAATGGGATCTTACCTATCTAAACTAATTTTATCACTTTCTGCACTTGTCAAGATGGCTGCCAGGGCTATTTGTGATGGAGCAAATATCAAACTGACGTTAGTAGCTAGCGACCTTTCTAAGAAATCTTCGGCCGCTTTCCGCAATTTTTCTACTTTGGAACTGTCTATAGATTTACCTCGAGTCTGAAAAATAAATCAAACATTTCTATCTTAAATGAATAAAAAAAATAATTTCAATATATACATGTACAACTTTGCCACATTAAATAAAAGATATGTCAAACAAAATAGCAATGCACTTTAAGGAATATGCCAGGAATAGAAGAAGAGTTTGAAGATAACAAAGGCGTAATCAGAATCCGTATATCGAAGAATGACAGACAACACAATGGCCAAACGAAAAAGGACAGGTCAAACAACGATCTACAAAACATTACACATAAAACTAAAGATAAACACGGACCCCACTAAAATCTGGGGGTGAACACAGGTGTATATGTGCTCAATTGAAATATGTAAATACAGTACGAATGTGGTGTTTTTGCTAGAAAACACTGTGGTCTGAAATGATTGAATCAAAGTGGAATGCTTTGTTACCATGGTGATTGCTGGTATTTTTCTCCCAACATGCTACCTACATTTATGACCCTCTCTGTGTATTTCTATATAATCAGGGCTTTCAATATTTTTCAAGTCTATCAGTAAATCACTATTTACAGGAGGTACTTTTTATTAAAATTGAAACAATTTTCATAAATATCTAATACGACACTTTAAAATCAGGAGGTACCAAAGACCATTTTAGGCGGGCAAAAGTACCTGGTACCACCCCTTATGGAAAAGCCTGATAATACACAGGATATAATTTGCTGATGTCTCGTCCACATTCACAGTGTTACAAACACTTTGAAAAATCACTGGCCACTGTGATTTTCAAGGGACATATGTTGTTAACACTGTATTAATTGTTATGATTTGGACAACATTTAACAAGCTATTATAACATTTTTTTAGTATGTATAATTGAAAAGAGGCTCTCATAAGTTCATGTCCAAATATAATTAACTAAGTTTCAAAAATTGTTCTCTATTAGTGTGTGTAGATATCCAGTTGTTTACTATTATCAAGTGATTAACAATGTTTTTTAAAATGAAAGGAAGTTTCTCAGTCATCTCATCGAAGGGCGAAGCCCTGAGATGAGAGATGATTGAGAAATGTCCTCGAGTTTTAAAGAAACATCTTTAATTATTTTATTGTTATGATAGTATGTTTATCAAGGATTTGGTAATGTGACGTCATTATAACGTCATATTAGAAAATAGCGATATTATTAAGCGTCCTTGACAACGCTTAGCGATTAGCTATAATTGGAATCTTCTCAGTGCTTACGTGATATGAAACATATTGGTTTTAAACATCAAAGGGAAAGTAAACAAAATAGCAATAAATAATGTTAATCTAGTATTTAATAAAGAATCTACACTGCATGAATTGGATAAACCCCAAATCCAATATTTTTATCCTGCTACAATAACGACTTCATAGTATGTTTATACAACATTCATGGGTCTAAAGGATAAGGAATGACTTCAGGGGAATGTTTTGAAAATAAGAGGTTTTATAAGAAACATATAGGGAAATGTCTTAGTGCAGTCCTCACAATGAACACCGGTCCTCCGGCCCAAGACCAGTAAAACTTTGTTCTGGCCCAAGACCAGTAAAACTTTGTTCCGACCAGTAAATTTTTATTTAGATATATTTGTAAAATAAATTCTAGAATTTGATTTGGACCAATAAAGTCAAATTTTCATTTCGAGGACTGTTAGTGACGCCAGTGTGGAAATACTTTTGACCTGTGAATGTACATGCAAGCAATGTCTAGATTCTCGTCCTGTGTACAGGTACAACGCATCTCAATTAAGATCTGAGGAGCCATGCATTGAGCTTGTAATCTCTATCTTGTTAATAATGTCATTAAATTTGTCCACCTGGAGAAATTGTCAGTTCACTTTACAACATATATTTTGAAAAGCGAGTGGGTGATTGTTGTATAACGCCAAATTAACTGACGGTATAATGTCGAGAATATGCTAAATTCGATGAAGATGATGTCCGCTAATCACTAGACAAACAGACTTTGTTAGATTTTTATAGTGCAAGTCCACTGAAATATTAGTTTGCGGGTAGACTTGCCCCCACCCCCCACAATCTTGACTCCTTAATACTGCATGGTAAGAGGAGAATCAGTCAATACCTATTTTATTGCAGTCTTTGCCTTAATTTTTTTTACCTACATGGTCGAAAGCCAAACTTAGAAAAATGTTCTATTTATTCAAACAAATTCTTAGGTGATTTTCACTTGTCCGAATCCAGTTTTACTTGTCTCTGGCTTCGGGCAAGTGGGTTAGCGCAAAGACTGTCATAGTCTTTGGTTTGACCTAACCGAGGCTTAAATCCATTATCTACCAAACTAGAGGTGTGCATCTTAATCATTACACCATTGATACAGTCATGTTTTGATTTTTGTTGTTGATTTTTGTTGTTTTAATGCCACTTTCAGCAATATTTCACCTATATCATGACGACCAGTTTTAGTGGTGAAAGAAGCCAGATTACCCGGAGAGCACCACCGACCATAGGCAAGCAACTGGTAAACTTTATCACTTGCGGCTGCAAGTCGAGTGCACCCTTTTTTGTAATTTACAAAGCCGGGTGCGAACCCACGTCGTATTGGTGATAGGCTTGTATGAGTTGTTAGGTAATCCAACTACCTAACTCATTGAGCCACTCGGGCCCGCGTCAAAATCAACATACATAACATGTGTAACTTCGTTTGAAACAAAAATGTTACTTGTGTGCATATTTCCTTTTTGTTGTTGTTTGTTTGGTGGTGTTTAATGCCATTTTCAACAATATTTCAGTTATATCATGGCAGTCAGCTTAATGGTGGAGGAAACCGGAGGACCCAGAGAAAACCACCGACCTGTCGCAAGTCACCTACAAACTTGATCACATAATGCTGTATCGAGTACACCATTAAGGAGCGGTATTCGAACTCACAATGTTAGTGGTGATAGGCACTGATTGCATAGGTAGTTGTAAATCCAACTACAATACGACCACGGCCATGACCATGATCGCCCCGCATATTTCCGTTTTTTTCTGGTCGTAACTACTAACTTTTATATCAATAAACAATCCCTCCATGGGTCTATATGGGTTATGTATAGTAAGATGATAATGCAATTTCTTCATTAACTGGAGTTCAAAGGTCAGAATGGTATTTGTGAATTTTTCTCTATCTCCTTTAAGATTGCCAACAAACTGTGTTATGGAAACATTAAATTCTTCTACTTTACAGGCAAGATAAACACAAGTTAACCTGAAAATAGTAACAACAAAAATAAGTCACAAAAAAATTATATATTTTTTTCAAATTCAAACACTTTATTGCCATTATACAGTTACTGCATGTGACAAAAATAAACAGAATACAAACAATACAAACAAAATAATTTTCAAATAAACATTTCAAGAGTCCCCTGTCCTCAGTTCTGTAGACCGTTTTAAAAAGGAACCAAGCTTATTTACCTGAGTAGGTGTTTTAGGATTGAGGATATAAGACACTTTATCTAAATCTGATAAACAATTAAAATTTTCATTGTCATTTAAAAAAAAATCCAAATAATCTTTTCTTGTGGCATTGTTATTTTCGCAATATATATAGTTGTCACATTGATTTCCTTATGCGGACTAAATGTTATTATGGCACTATGAATATGAGTTTGGTTTACGAAGTTTATGGTGTTTAATGCCACTTTCAACAATATTTCAGTTATATCGTGGTGGAGGAACCCGGAGGACCTGGAGAAAACCAATGACCTGTCGCAAGTTACTGACAAACTTTATCACATAATGAAAGGGCTTATTTGAGTTATAACAAGATACATGAGTGTATTTGTACATTTATACATAATTGTAAAGCAAAAATTATGATTATCAACGTGTACAATTTTATGAAATTGCAAACAATTGTAACATGACAATCCAATGGAATAAATAGCTGCGTCATGAGTGCAGGATATGCTTGTCCTAAATCTGAATGAGTGAGTGATGGAGTGATTGTTGTTTTAATAACTCCAGTTCATAGGGAGAACAATTAATTTTCAATGAGAAGATGATGAGGTCCACTTTGTACTAGACCAACATGTTGAGTTGGATTTTTATAGTGCTAGCACACTGAAACAACAGTCTGCGGAGAGACATGTTGCCCCACTTGGACACATTATCCTGATTCCGAAACAACCAGTCTTTGTTCTTACTCCTTAATGCTGCATGTTTAGCGGAGAAGCAACAAATACCAATTTCATAGTCTTTGGTTTGACCCGACCGGGACTCGAACCCACGATCTACCGCACTCAAGGCGAGCACGCTAACCATGACGCCACCAATGCGGTGTGACAACAGAAATCTGTCATACCTGCCAATTCAGCTTATTCCTGTGTGTCATACCTTGAATACCATCCTGGACGAGAGTGTCACAGACTCACGATTTATAAGTCCCACAATGTTTACCCACGTTTCTGGATTCATTCCACATTTTACTTTTTACAGGTAATTTTTGGAAGTTAGTTGCAGATTTTTATCTGTTGTCAATAAATATGATCTTTCTGTCCTTGGCAATTAAACTTCACACGTTTTGTAAATAGTTTTCATATAACTAATATTGTGTCAGTTTCAGTAATATGTCAGATGTAAGAAAGTGGCATTAAACACCAATAATTCTTACCAAGTGTGTGTATCTTGTTAAGTTATTTAATATAAAATTAATGTCAACTTTTGGCAGAAGTCTTCCTGTTTATAGGAGCTGTCGTGATCGTATTGTAGTTGGATCTACAACTACCTATGCAATCAGTGAGGCATACTTGATACAACATTATGTGATAAAGTTTGACAGTGACTTTCGGCAGGTTAGTGGTTATCTCCGGTTTCTCCACCAATAAAACTGATTGACACGATATAACTGAAATATTGTTTAAAGTGGCGTTAAACACCATAACCCTAATCCCGATCTCCCTGATACTTACATAATGTCTTTAGGATGGTAATCCATTACAGAATGCTTCACATAAAATCTTTTAAAATAACACAGTGCTGTCCCCTGAAATATTTAAAGATATTTATAAGGGTATATTATCTGATCTAAATTCGAGAATAAAAATAATACAGTAGCAACAACCTTTCGACTTTGAGCGTACCTGATGGTTATTCCAGAAACGTGTTGTTTTTATTATTATTCAAAGTGCTATATGCTTCAAATATAATCTCTTAAAATAAGACAGTGCTGTCCCCTAACATATAAGTTATCTCCCTTAGTTTAATACATATTTTATACAGTGGAAACAATATTCATTCGAAGACATTAAGGGGCTAAAAAATGAGTTATCGATGATTTGTAAATTTTTCCTTAGATATTTACACACAAAAGTATTTGCTATTAAGCGACAAGTGTGATATTATCATTGATTGCCATCCTGACTTTATATTGACGTTACTTTGAGAAAGTGAGTGATTTTTGTTTAACGCCAACTCAGCAATTTTTCAGCTTTATCATGGCGAGAACAAGTTAATTTTCAATGCAATGTTGATGAGGTCCGCTTTGTACTAGACCAACACGCTTAGCTCACTGAAACAACAGTCTGCGGATAGAAATGTCTCCCCACTCGGACACATTATCCTGATTCCGGGCCAACCTGTTTACTCCTTAATTCTACGTGCTTAACAGAGAAGTAGCCTTTGCTCTTTCTCCTCAATACTGCAAGCTTAGCGGTGAAGCCACAAATACCAATTTCATAGTCATTGGTTCAAGCCGATCGGGGCTCGAACACATGATCTACCGCACTAGAGGCGAGCACACTAACCATTATACCACCGATGCGGATGACCTCACTCTGACATATCCACGATAAAGATACTATTGTTCATATCATCTCACATCTCCGGCTTCACCTTTGATGTGATATTGCTGTGAAAACTCTCTTCTCACAAAACAAATAAGTAATAGTATATACCCTGTATTTCCCTCTCACCTTTGATGTGATATTGCTGTGAAAACTCTCACAAAACAAATAAGTAATAGTATATACCCTGTATTTCCCTCTCACCAACAAACTATTTATCATTACATAACCGCATTGGTGGTGTAATGGTTAGTGTGCTCGCCTCGAATGTGGGTTCAAGCCCCGATTGGTTCAAACCAAAGACTATAAAATTGGTATTTGTTGCTTCTCCGTCAAGCACGCACCATTAAGGAGAAAGAACAAAGACTGGTTTGCTCGGAATCAGAATAATGTGTCCGAGTGGGGCAACATGTCTGTCTGCGGATTGTTGTTTCAGTGAGCTAGCACTGTAAAAATCTAGCTAAGCGTGCTGGTCTAGTACAAAGTGGACCTCATCATCATATCATTGAAAATTGACTTGTTCTCGCCACGATACAGGCTGTCCAGCACTTTTTGACAAAAAATAAGGGCAAATTTTAGGGATATAATTAATAAATTTTAGGGCTAATTTAGGGCTAAAATTAGGAATTTTATAACTAAATTAGGGCAGTTTTACACATTTAAATGGACTTACCTTTGCAAATTTGACAATAAAGAAACTCACAAAAAATACTTTTTCAGGAAGGGCGTCTTCCAGGGTTCCATTGTCTCAATAAACTAGCTTGACACATGGATCCACTGGTCAACTGCCTTTCACTGCATAATCTGAATAAGAACTGCAAACTACATTCAGACACATTTTGTATGAATGCATTTTCAAAATTGCTAGAGTAGAAATATAAAAAAAATAGGAATTGACATGAAAAATTAGGGCTTTTTTAGGAATTCCCCTTGAATTCAAAATTTTTTAAGGAATTTTAGCAAAACTAAAAAAAATTAGGATTTTTTAGGAATTTTAGGGCTGCTGGACAGCCTGCATGATATAGCTGGAAAATTGTGTTAAACCGGGACCGTGAGTATAAATAGCTGTGGGCGGAGCAAACATTCAGATTGTTCATTATTTTGGCCACGGTTATCTCGAGGAGGAAAAATCAATGATACATAGTTACTTTTGGAACAAAATATTTGACAGGCATGGTTACTATTGTTCCTCCCTCTGAAACTTTCAAGTCTTATTAAAAATAATATTCATCATCAGTCTAAAAACTACAAAAATCACTTCGAAAATTCAAATTTCTGAGGTATGTGACCAGTTTCATAAATATGCTGTTCATATCAACGGAGATTTTTTATAAGCTCCGCCCATAAATTTTTTCGGTAGGCACTACCACAAATTCCCCTTTAAACAACAATCACTCACTCACTCACTTTATCATTACATACAATGTACCAGGGGCGGATCCAGGGGGGGTGCACCCGGC
>MJUT01049757.1:1235615-1246194 GCA_002080005.1 Gigantidas platifrons | reverse complement strand
TGCTTTATAGTGCTAGCTCACTGTCACTAAAACAACATTCAGTTGGTAGACATGTCACTCCACTCAGACACATAATCCTGCTTCCAAGCAAACTTAATATCAGAGGTATTTTATTGATAAAATATCATATTCCTGTGATATAACCTAGCCACTGTCGGTTGTGCCTGTGTCAGTGTGTGTCACTGTGTGGTATCGTTCATTTATTCACATTACTGTAAGTAAAAAAAATTACCAGTCAACTTCCTTACGTTTAGTATTAGGAGATTATTGGTCCTGGGCAAACACAATGCAACATCAAAAACAAACTGCTTGCTCAATTATTTCCTTGTCCAAGATGCCCGAGCTCTCTCACAGTGACAGTCGTCCCATGTTCTTTTTTTTTTACTTTAGGGGCAATTGGAGTGTGGGGGAAAGGAACGTTGTAGTTTATTTTGCTTACAAAAGTTATGAATATTGATATATTTTTTCTTTGAATTGTAACGAAAATATCTATTTCTTATCTGAATAAACTTCCTTAGTATTCATTTTATTCTTTTTTCGTGTATTTATTTAAACTTTTCCTCGTTTTGTTTGTATGATTTCCTGTGTTTTATTTACTTAGTTATTAGAGGACGTTAGTCCTCATTACTGTAGACCACGTCGGTTGGACCCCCCGAGTAGACAACCTACTGATGCTTTATTTCTCGCGTCTATACTGATCACGAGATTTAAATGTTGGGGCGCTGACGAATAAGAGTCATTTCATACCATATATCAATTTCGTACATTCCATTTCGAACTACAGTGAAAACCATGTCGTACCATATGCAGATCGATATATTATTACCATTTCGTACCATATGCATATTGATACAGTCGTACCAAAGGCAGATCGACACATTATTACCATTTCGTACCATATACAGATCGATACATAATGACCAGTACGAAAAGGTATGGTACGAAATGATTAGCTTCGGTAGTGACACCGTGAAACCCGGATGTGTAAGCCAGCTTAGATACGAAAGTAAATTACTTTCATGAAAAAAATTTAAATAATAGCTACTTTGTTTTGTTTTTGTTAAATAAAATTGCAGTGTATTTTCATTCCCAACTCAATAAATTTCAAAACGACATCTATTTCATTTGCAACTGAGTCTGTATCCAAACTGTGACAAATTTGGATTCATTTCACAAGAAGCAATAGAACGAACACGGCTATTTGAAGTTAATTTATAGCAGACAATTTTTTGGGGGTGGTTAAAGTTTTACTGTTGGAAAGATTCTTTCTGCCGAGACCACATGTTTTTAGAGCATAATTCTGCCATGAAAAGTATCAAAACTGTCAATGTTTGCCAAATTTACCTGCTTTTTAATGTATCTCAATGAAATACTAGATTAAGATATCATTTTGTTTATTGTTTAAATCTTTCCTTTATCGTAAATGAAACTAACAATCTGTCAATGAAATGAAGCAACGGGACATCACTCCATATAATATTCTAAAAAAAATAGTTCCGGCTCAAAAAATGGCGGGAAAAATAGCGAGAGTGAAAATAAAAATGGTAATTTCACTAGTGAAATTATCGTTTTTATTTAACTCGGAAATCACGGTATTTCATCGATATCTATATAATAAATTATAATATTTTATTTTTTTTAAAACAAAACAAAGTTGTTGTGATTATTATTTTTTTATGACAGTAGATACTTTCGTATCTAAGCTGGCTTACACATACGGGTTTAAATGGCGCCCTAACATCCGTAAGTCTCGTAATTAGTATAGACGTGAGACCGACGCGAGAAATAGAGCATCAGTATGTAGTCTACCTGGGGGGTCTACCGGGGTGGTCTACAGTAATGAGGACTAAACGTCCTCTAAAATAGAAAGAGGTACGAAATGAGTGTATTTATTTATAAAAAAGAGTTTGTAGAAACAAAAGGGGAAAGCGGAATCCGTAAATCGAAGAAGAAAAAGGACAAAAGGACAAACAACAATCCGCAAAACATTACACAGAAAACTAAAGATCGAAGATCACGAACCCCACTGAAAACCAGAGATGAACCCAGGTGCTCCGGAAGGGTAAGCAGTTCCTGCTCCAATAGTGGCACCCGTCATCGATGGGGGAAAGGACCGGGAAGTGCTTATGACAAATGGAACATATCCGTGGTCATTTGAGACACATATATTCCGTAACGGTCAACCAAGTCATGGTGACGACCGAAAAACTTTCGAAGTGATGACTTCAAAGTTCAACCTAATCAATACAACTCTTGGCGTACAAGAGCCATAAGAACGTGATTAAACTTCAACCTAATCAATACAACTCTTGGCGTACAAGAGCCATAAGAACGTCATTAAACTTCAACCTAATCAATCACTCTTGACGTACAAGAGCCATAAGAACGTCATTAAACTTCAACCTAATCAATACAACTCTTGGCGTACAAGAGCCATAAGAACGTCATTAAACTTCAACCTAATCAATACAACTCTTGACGTACAAGAGCCATAAGAACGTCATTAAACTTCAACCTAATCAATACAACTCTTGACGTACAAGAGCCATAAGAACGTCATTAAACTTCAACCTAATCAATACAACTCTTGACGTACAAGAGCCATAAGAACGTCATTAAACTTCAACCTAATCAATACAACTCTTGGCGTACAAGAGCCATAAGAACGTGATTAAACTTCAACCTAATCAATACAACTCTTGACGTACAAGAGCCATAAGAACGTCATTAAACTTCAACCAACTGTAATGTTGGTGCGCCCTATATTGGTTACTCTATTGTATATATTGACAAGGTTTCTTGTCTGTTCCCTTATTTATCCGAACCCGTTACAATTCTCGTACAAGCAATATAAAAAAATGTATCTGTCGCCATTTTCTAAACAACTACCGGTATCAAGAATTATTTATTTTCATAATTCATTCGGGATTATCTCGAAAACAGCGATCAAATTGTTGAACAACATTAACAATTTATTTGAAATGTTTTGTGTCAGACAGGATTTATTTTCTGTCATTGTCATTTCAGTGATTTGAGGTTCACCAAAGGAGTAGTTTGTGTCGTTTTTTGTTAGTTATTGGCTTGATCATTATTGTTTAACACATTAACCTTTATTATATAGACATTATGTTTGTTCTACTTTCCTGTATTGAGCCTTTGTATGTCATAATCACGTGGTTATCGGGCGTCTTGTGTTGATGAGTTTCTGAATTAAACCAATCAAACACATTCAACTATCACTGGAACAGTGCTGAAATAAATAAGCCTTCAAATAATCGAAATATTATCCAAAAACTTTGAATTTGTTCTGGTGTATTTGCAGAGAGTGCTAGGTATAATTTAAATGCATTGATAGTAAATACTGAAGGGATATTATGAGATATACAGCTTGTAAAAGATATATCTCAATGCTAAGTAGGAAATTTGTCTCTGCCTTAGAAAAAGACGCCATTGACTACGATGCCATTATAATAAAGAAAGTAACGTATGATGATTATAGTGATGTACTGTCTCTAAGGAAACCTGACGATGTTTATGGCGGATACGACTATCTCCCGGCTTGTTACAAATATTTGATAACTAGACCCTCAAATGAAGGATATGCTGCTGTACTTAATGGACAATTTGTACGTATATTGTTTTGAACATAATTGAAAAAGATTTATAAGTACAATGGTTTCATTATTATTAGTGGTATACCAATTTTCGTGGATCTATTATCAAAGAAGCGGGTTATGGTAACGGTGTTTAACGTCACTTTCAATGTGTAGATTGTATTTCTGTTTTTACTTTAAGAAAACGTTGAAGATATTAATCAGAAGTCGTTACTCAAAGACAGACAGACAATACAATGACAAAAGTAAAAATGACAAACAATGGTCAATAAATAAGTACATAGAAAATCAAAGATGGAGCAACACCAACCCCACTAAAATGGGCGTACACTCAGGTTCTTCAGAAAGGTAAGCAGTTTCTGCTCCACTAGTGGCACCCGTCGTGTTACTTATGTTAAAAATCCCATGATAAATCAAGGATGAGATTGTGTTTACGCCAAACTGAACATACCCATGGTCATTTGTGACAGATATATCCCGTAGCGGCTATAAACAAAGTCATTAAAATGTTTGTTTTATGGGGTTTAACACCACTTGCAACAATATTTCAGTTATATCGTGGCGGTCAGTTTTATTGGTGGAGGAAACTGGAGGACCAGGAGAAAACCACCGAGCCATCGCAACTCACTGACAAACTTTATCACATAATGTTGTACACCTCGCTCTGATCGATATTCGAACCCACAATATCAGAGGTGATAGGCGCTAATTGCATAGGTAGTTGTAAATTCAAATACCATACGATTACGGCCACGACGGTCCCGTCATTAATTTGTTTTCTTGAATTAATTATATTACATATACACATAGTTAGCTTTCCAGTTGGTATCAAGAGTAGATGATGACAAGACATTTATAACACGAGCTGGCAGAATACATAAAGAATACGAGGGCAAAGGTGTATACTCGTTACATATACCAACGAAAATTTGGAGGGAGTAAAAGGAAACGAGCTTTTATATTTGACCATGATAATAAGCCAATGATGATCAGATTGAAAAATGGAGATGTCCTTCCATTTATGAAACGGGTAAGAAAAGCAATGGGAAAAATTGAAAATCCAAAACTACCACATGGTTAGAAAAGTTCCAAAATATGTTAGAGACAAAAATCAATACTCTTATCATAAATATATATGACCATTCATTTCCTAGTTGTTACAGGCACTTCAATATTAGAGTGGCGGGAATAAATTAGTTCTATGTGCTCAAACCTCCCATCGTTATGAACTATCAAGAAAATATAACATGTAGATGTTTGCATTATAAAAACGTAGATATCTAATTTAGTGCACACGACGCGTTTCTGGATTAACCTTCATCAGGTACGGTCAAAATCTAAACAGTGGAAAGTATACAAAAAACAACTTGTATAAGTAGCAATAGATGACGCCCGCCAAAGCCAACCGCACACATACAGCATTCTGTTTTAGGATGAACGTAATTTGACGATGACTGATTTTAACACTATAGATCATATAGATGTGAAATAATACATACAGTGCATTTAAAGGCAAATATATATGTAGTACTCATTAAAGACAAGTGTAAGTATAGTGATTTAACAAAACGGACAGTTATATCTTCCGCCTCGAATCATTGCACACAAAAATACCACGACATATATATGCCGAGGGAAATTCGGGTTCTGGAATGAGACAGAAAAATGTAGTGGAGTTAAATGGTTGAGAAACAGAAACTCGTTATTGTACGCATACATATGTATACACTATTATTCACCAGACATATGTATACACTATTATTCACCATACATATGTATACACTATTATTCACCATACATATATTCACCATACATATGTATACACTATTATTCACCATACATATGTATACACTATTATTCACCATACATATGCATACACTATTATTCACCATACATATGTATACACTATTATTCACCGAGGTTATTTTGATAGCACTTTAATACAATACAATACAAATCTTTTATTGTCAATCATGACGCCCAATATTGAGCAGAATAATTAAGTGAATTACATACATTTAATTTCATATTGATTGATTTGATTGGTTTTACAACAAAGAAAGAAGGACAATATAACAAATGAATAAATCCAAAAATGAAATAAAATAATAAAATCTGACCCTGCATGGTAATCTTACATAATTTCCATACATTTACTTGCACACCATGTATAAGTGTAATATTATACAGTTATTTAATGGGTGTGGATGCAATAGACCATCCACACCCATTAAATAACTGTTTTATTTCCTAATTAAACAGAGGCAAGGTAGCGGACATGACTTAAATATATTCATGCATGCATTGTAGAAAAACTGATGAAAAGGATTTATTTGTTGAATTGATAACAATAAACAAGTGGAATACAGAGTAAAAAGTCTTTAATTTTTATATTACATGTTTTTCAATGTTAGTATTTCAATATTAAAATTTTGAAATTTTATGAAAACTGAATTCTTTTTAATTTTTTGAAAATTTTAAAATCTTATGAAAATTTTGAAATTTTTTAATTTTTTGAAGTTTTGAAATTTTGAAATTTTTTGAAATTTTGAATTTTTTTTTTGAAATTTTAGGAATTTGGAAATTTCAAATTTTTTTTGAAGTTTTGAAATTTGTTGTCCAATGAAAAACGGTTCAAAGGTCAGTTCAATAGTCTGCAGTGCAATAGTCTCTTGAAGACTTGACGCGTCAATAGATCACAGGGGAGCAAAAAACGCAAAAATATTTTAAAATATGTAGTTACTTAATAAACAAGAAACAATTTACAATTAGGTAATAATATTATTTATTTAAGGACGATATGTATATGTTATCTGAATGTGAATTGATTGATTCCGAAAATATCAGCCTGTCGAGCCAGAATATGAAGTTTGTTGGCGAGTGAGCGAAGCGAACGAGTCACAAACTTCATATTCCGTCGAGCAGGCTGATATTTTTTATTATCATCCTTCCCTCCGGATATATCTACCTGCTGGCTCCATAAGCAAAACTCGTATCAAAGTCCGCGTGGGCTGAGCAGGACTTATCAACAGTCAGCAGGAGTTATCACCAAATTCTCCTAACATTTAAACGATAATTCCTGTGAAGATGGCAAAAATAAATAAAATTCATCGACACCATTAGCTAGTTAACATTATTTTGTTTATACATATATCAAATTAGGAACTGTAGTGTTAGAAATATCAACAAACATCGTCCTACAAAAATGTACTTTACACAATTCTTGATAACCTCTGCTGAGACGTCATAATTTTTTACGTCATAAGGAAGGTTATGACGTTCATGTTTTCTAAATCGGAACGGCATTGGTAAGCAAAAGCTTTAATGAAAATGGGTGACTTTGATGTTTGTAATAAACAAAAAACCCAATGAATATCACAATTAAAGGAAAAATGCAACAATCGTAACATTTATATAAACCTGTAAAAATGAATGGTATATTTGCAAACTACTTATGAACTACGGTTTTAGGGAAGCGTATTTTGAATATTTTGAATCATGTAATCTTTCCCGCGAAAATATAAATATAGATGCATCCGTGTTTATGTTTGATTTAAGGATGATAAATATGTCATCTGAATGTGAATATGATTGATACTGAAAAATATCAACAGAATATGAAGTTCGTGACTCGTTCGCTTTGCTCACTCGCCAACAAACTTCATATTCTGGCTCGGCAGGCTGATATTTTCGGTATCAATCAATTCACATCCAGATAACATATACGTATCAATCATATTCACATTCAGATGACATATTTATCATCCTTAGATCAACCATAAACACGGATACATCTATATTTGTATTTTCGCGGGAAAAATTACATGATTCAAAATATTCGAAATACGATTCCCTAAAACCGTAGTTCAAAAGTAGTTTGCAATTATACCATTCATTTTTACAGGTTTATATAAATGTTAAGATTGTTGCATATTTCCTTTAATTGTGATATTCATTGGTTTGGTTTTTTTTTATTACAAACATCAAAGTCACACATTTGCATTAAAGGTTTTGTTTATCAATGTCGTTTCGGTTTAGAAAACATGAACGTCACAACCTTCCTTATGACGTAAAATATTATGACGTCTCAGCAGAGGTTATCAAGAATTGTGTAAAGTACATTTTTGTAGGACGATGTTTGTTGATATTTCTAACTCGACAGTTCCTAATTTGATATATGTTTAAAAAAAATAATGTTAACTAGCTAATGGTGTCGATGAATTTTATTTATTTTTGCCATCTTCACAGGAATTATCGTTTAAATGTTAGGAGAATTTGGTGATAACACCTGCTGACTGTTGATAAGTTCTGCTCAGCTCACGCGCGACTTTGATACGAGTTTTGCTTATGCAGCCAGCAAGTAGATATAGCCGGATGGAAGGATGATAAAGCATATAATCTTTAGAGTAGGATGAAAAGATCATACATGTAACATTTCTTTACTAAGTTAGACAAATTACATGTCTTCACCTTTTTAGAATCGTGTTGTGATTTCCGCGTAACGACGATGTTCGATTCGTGTTGACTCCCTTTTGTTTTGTAAGGGTTTCATGTTTTATTTATGTTATATGTATTTATTTACGTATACTGATGTCCAACACGATTTCCATACGTTGAACAGTAACACGACAGGTGTCACATGTGGAGCAGGAATCGCTCTTCCTCCCGGAGCACCTGAGTTCACCTCGGCTTTTAGTATCTAGTTCCTGATGCTCGATGTTTGGTTTTCTGTGTAGTGCTTTGTAGATTGTTGTTTGTCCTTTTGTACTTTTTCTTTTGGTCATTGTGTTGTCTGTTCTTCTTTGATTTGCGGTTACTGGCTGCCCCTTTGGTATCTTCAAACTTTTTCTAATGGGAGAGAGTTAGGAAGGGGTCCTTTTGTACTTTTTCTTTTGGCCGTTGTGTTGTCTATTCTTCGATTTGTGGTTACTGGCTGCCCCTTTGGTATCTTCAAACTTTTTCTAATGGGAGAGAGTTAGGAAGGGGTCCTTTTGTACTTTTTCTTTTGGCCGTTGTGTTGTCTGTTCTTCTTTGATTTGCGGTTACTGGCTACCCCTTTGGTATCTTCAAACTTTTTCTAATGGGAGAGAGTTAGGAAGGGGTCCTTTTGTACTTTTTCTTTTGGCCGTTGTGTTGTCTATTCTTCTTCGATTTGTGGTTACTGGCTGCCCCTTTGGTATCTTCAAACTTTTTCTAATGGGAGAGAGTTAGGAAGGGGTATCAACATACTCTTCTCTCCGTGCTCAATTTAGGATGTTTCAATGTTTACACTTTCATTTTGAGTTTCATGAGGTAGAAACAATATTCTGAATAACACACTTATGTTAGATACATGTAAAGATACAATATAATACTAAGATATTTAAGACATTCTAAATCCACATTCATATACCAATTGCAATGTAATACTCATATATTTAAGAAAAGTTTGAAGATGCCAAAGAGTAACCAGAAGCGGCTAATCGAAGAAGGACAGAAAATGCAATGGCCAAAAGCCAAAGGACAAAAGAACAAACAACGATCTACAAAACATTACATAGACAACAAAAGATCGACCGTAACAAACCCCTAAAAACTGGGGATGAACTCAGGTGCTCCATTCGAAATTCACATGCAGATATAATGTAGTATACAGATTTTAAATGTATTAATTGTCATGAAAAACATCCCAACATGATTGGTGGTTTTCTAAGGATAAATTATTTACTAAATATGTTTGCTATATGTTGCAGGAGTAATTTTGCTATAAAACCCAAAGCAGATTGATTGAAAATGAGTTATGGAAATATATTATAGAAACCACCACAACAGAACTGTTGTCATCAGTAGATATCACGAATAGTTTGAAATCGAAAAAACTGTGTTCTTTATTATTTCCAGAAAACAGAATTCTCTGTGATTTTTTATTGTTGCACCCAAATAGAAGCTAACGTTCCCTTAATGTGTTCTAAGAATACAAACCTCATAGGATCATTGAATCCTAATTCCACGTTAGTAACCCGCGGAATATATTACAACACGAAAATGGGTTACGTTTACACAATAGAAATATTTGGTAACACTCATGAATATTTTAGAGATCATTTGATTTTACATTTAAGATACTTTTTAAAACAAGCAGCAAATGGCCCACTTACGATTTAGACCGTTTGTAAAGATTCTGAAATTCTTAATGTGAACTACGTCATGGACAGTTATGGTCTTGAAAAAGAAAGCACACTTTCTCACTATTGTGCTGATCTTGTTATTAAGCAGTAGTATGGCAACATCTTTAGTTTTATGTGTAAAATAAAAGGCATAATATATTTATCCTGAACACGTATTTGAGCAGTCAATTAAATAATGTTGACGTACATGGTATCTCAGTTTTGTTCTTGTTATATTACGTAGTTGTAAGTAGAGTAACACGACGGTTGCCACTAGTGGAGCAGGAATAGCTTACCTTTCCGGAGCACTTGTGTTCACCCTCGGTTTTTAGTAGGGTTCGTGTTACTCGATCTGTAGCTTTATGTGTAATGTTTTCTAGATCGTTGTTTGTCCTTTTGTACTTTTTCTTTTGGTCATTGTGTTGTCTGTTCTTCGATATACAGATTCTGATTACCTCCCTTTGGTATCTTCAAGCTCTTCTTCCATTATTTAGAAGATAAAAAAAATACATAAAACCTGGATTCAGAGGACATCTTGCATCAGTCCATTTTTTTTTTTTTTTTTTTTATTATCATTAATAGTTCATCAGAATTAAGAAAATTTTGCGTTCAGAACACACATAACTGAGTAATATATTAATTTGTGATAGATGAAGAGCTCAGAGAACGTTTAAACAGTCGAAACTTGTCGTAAAGTTGCTTTCATAACATACTTTAATGAATAATATCTTAATTTCTAAAGCGATATGAAAAAAGTAACACCACAAGTAATATCCTGCGGGTGGTTTGCTACATCACACGCACGGATACTTGAACATC
>MJUT01049757.1:1204854-1228203 GCA_002080005.1 Gigantidas platifrons | reverse complement strand
TACATGCCAAATATGAAAAGCCTGTATTGAACGACAAAAAAAGGTTACAGCCCGGACACGATTTGTTATGGAAGCACGGACCAGTTTGACCTTGAGGACAAAGTTCACCAACAATGGTACGCGACACATCGTCTGGAGGTGGTCTACCTACATGCCAAATATGCAAAGCCTGTCTTGAACGACAAAAAAGTTACAGCCCGGACACGATTTGTTATGGATGCACGGACCAGTTTGACATTGAGGTCAAAGTTCAAGGTCAAAGGTCACCACCAATGGTACGCAACACATCGTCTGGAGGTGGTCTACCTTACATGCCAAATATGCAAAGCCTGTCTTGAACGACAAAAAAGTTACAGCTCGGACACGATTTGTTACGGACGCACAGACGGACAGACTGATCACTATAGGGCGTCCGCCACAAGGTGGAGGGGCCCTAATCATAAATACCTCTAATACATAATGACCTTTCGCCCTTCAACATTGGTACACACACTTCAGTATTAAGATTAGATTGATAGGCTTCATACCTCACCTATAATACGCATGACTAGTATTATCTGTTTAGAGATTATTTACTGATTATTCTTATGCATTTGGGAATTTTAGGAATTTGAATAATTTCAATTACAATTTCATATTTTAAAATGAGTGTGTAAATTACGACTACACCTAAGAAAGAAATATCCAAGTTAAATCATTGGAAGAAAAAAAAATCACCAAAGATACATATACTGTTGCATATATTTAAGTGATATCAAAATGTCTTTATGTTTTATTTTATCAAATGTTTTGTTGAAGTACATGTAATTAAGGATTGATCGCAATTTTTGTTGGGTTCATGAAGAAATAAAAAACCTCAATCAGGTTGTACACAGCGTGTAACATAGCGGGTTACGCAATGGTGTGTACAACCTGATTGAGGTTATTTCGAATGAACCGAACAAATAATTTCGAGCAATTCTTTTAAATTAATTCAAACTTTTTTTGTTATGATATTGAAAAATATATTTATTAAGGCAAATAATCGGTAATAAATGTAAATAACACCAAGGGTGCCTCATTTAAAGAAAATCGCATGATGACAACGGAACGCGACACCTTGAGAACGACGTCTATTTTCAGATTCAGTACATATATACAAATAACCTCAACTTTTTAAACCAATCAAAACGCGTATAAAATGACATGTGACTCTAAAATTAATTAATTTTCAAATACACGAAAGACAATGAAAATTTAACAAAAAATGCTCACTGACGTTTTATTTACAACATAAACAATAAACAAGACATGTGTGTTACATGTCTGACTGTTTTTATGGCATTTAATAAAACATCAATTTCTATCAATATATACATGTATTTTGGTAAACAATCAAACTAACCGCGCGGCCGTTGTGGACGTGATTGTGTGGTAGTTGTATTGTTTTGACGGTCCTCCTGTTTCTTCCACCAATAAAACTGACTACCACGATATAACTGAAATATTGTTGAAAGTGGCGTTAAACACCACAAAGCATATAGCAAACCAAGCGAAAGACAAGGACAATTTAACATAACATTTCCTTAATTAAATTTTAGCTTTCAATTACCCTCACATTCATCATAATCAACAAACAAATGTAAAGTCCTTAGATGTTTTCATAATGTGGATGTTATGTCTAATTTACAAGATATATAATGTAAAATGTGGCTTCACTATTTAAATAAATTAGATTATTGTTGGCACACTGTTTAAACTATTAACATGTGAAGCAGTTTAGATCCAATAAAGTAATTTAGTACAAATTGTATTAAATTGCATTATTTTGATTCCCACGGGCCTCATTGGTCACATTTCTTTTGTAATTGGGTTACATTTAATCATGTCATTAGTACTATTACCACTGAGATTTACATTTCGAAACACGTCCTTGGCGAAGTGTACTAGATGTAACCTTATATTATCTGAATGTCACTGGACTAGCAGCTGTTTTAAGGACCCAATCGGAAAGTTAAATGGTCATTCCTTACCGAGGAACTTGTCTGTCCCCAACCAATGAGACTGACTGCCAAGATAAAACTGATTATTCTTAGAAGTAATGATATGCACCCACATCCAAATCCAAAGTAGGCTCCTTGATACGTCATCATTAATTAGTTCTACATAGCCACTGTTCAATACCCCAATCTTCGTCGTTACAGATGAACACCCTGACAAGGAAACCACATGGTTGTTTCCCAAAAATCTATAGCAAATCTTCAGATCTTAAAATGTATGTATTAACATATACTGGTCTCCAGCACGATTTCCACTAGTGGAGCAGGAAGTGCTTACCTAAAACCCTTCCGGAGTACCCGAGTTCACACCAATGTTTAGTGGGGTTCGTGTTGCTCAATCTTTAGTCTTTTCTGTACTGTTTTGTAGATCATTGTTTGTCATTTTTCTTTTCGTCATTGTTTGTCTGCCCTCCTTCAAAATATATTAGCTTGTATCACCTCATGATACTGCATTCTCTATCCAGAGTTGTCGTTCCTGATATGCTCCACCACCTCTGTCAACGCTCATTTTACAATATTTTTGTAAAATTTAGAAACAGTCAAAAAATGTACTTAAAATTATTTTAATTATTGTAAATATCAATAAAGATGAAAATAAATCACTCATTTCAAATCAATTCTCTCTCTTAAAAATGATTTTCCCCCCCACTTCTTGGAGAACTATTTTGCGGAGGTAAAAACTAAAAACGATCACAACTCATTTTTAAGAGAGAATAGATTTGAAATTAGTGATTTATTTTTATCTTATCTTGTAAAATGAGCGTTGACAGAGGTGGTGAAGCGTAACGGGAATGACAACTCTGGATAGAGAATACTCATGATATAGCTAAAATACTGCTCACGTTTCCGTTAAACACCAATCAATCAATCAATCGAATTATGGCATATATGATTATCCTTTTAGCATATTCTAATTTTTCTTTCTAAGGTCAAGTTCGTGTTGTTATTACTGTTTATGTGAAAAGAGCAGATGCTATTTTTGAAATTTGAGATCTGTCGGGTGAGCGGTGTGTTCGGGTTGCTGTAGAGTGTAGTGGGTACGTGAACAAAAACGGATAAAGAAATTGTGGTTATGATTGAGGGGTGCAACACGTAATTACTACAATGAAAAATATAATTTAATAATTTCGAATAATTCTAATTTGCCAATTAATGTTACTTCAACAAAATAGTTTCCAGTAGATATTTGTCTTTTTTTCCGGTGCCAAAGCACGTTTTATCACATTTTTCGTAAATACGTAAATACAATTTTTCACACTTTACTTTTGTTTGACATAAGTTCAAATATCGTAGTAAATTTTTCGGAAGTCTCCTTACGATGACCGACCACTTACATCACTTAAATTATGTAGTTAATTAATTCAAGTACACCCTTAAAAACAAAACAATAATGGAAGCATTATAAATTAGATTAATTAGCGTGAAGGAGTGTATTGAAAATACTTGCTGCATAGATGAAAACATTTCCGGAAAAACATCAGAACTAAATCCGGAAAAACATCAGAAATAAATCCGGTGTCGTAAAATTTTTAGCTACTTCATGAAAATTAGCTACCGGTAGCTAACTTTCATACGGTGGAGCTATAAAAATTAGCTACTTGTAGCATAAACTTATATGATTTATTTCCCTTAATATGAGTAGGCCTTGCGCGGCCTATATAGAGAGAAGGGAAGTATTTGAAATTAATGGCAAAAATACCTTTATATCCCCTATGACATCCACTAGACAGTTACATGAAGTAGAATAGAAAATTACGAGAAAAAAGTATGGATTCTATTATTGTTGGACTAGGAACCATGCAAACATTGAAGGCTAACTATTACAGTAACGCGGGTGGTATCAACCATTATAAGTATAAGTTTATTGATTCACCAATCAAGGGCCCAAAGGGGGCATATCCATATACAATATGAGCATTTATTACAATTGTTTTACAACATAAGAAAAAAGATAGAAAAAACCAGCACTAATGTTTTCACCACTAGTTTTATTAGAGCCATAGTCTTAGGTGTGTAGATCCCTCTAACAATTGAGGAGGAAATAAAATGTATCCTAAAATAAAGAAATAGTATGACTACTTGAAGTACCAAGGGTCCATGCCATTAGGATGAACTTGTGGGCCATGCCAGTTTTGTGACTATAGTAATAGTATCAAAAAGCCAACAATAAAAAATATTTAAAAGGGGGTAGTAGACGCCGGTGTCTGTAAAATGAAAGTATGGTCTTTTAAGTCATAAGAAAAGAGTTTTATTACGAAAATATCAATTAATACAAACAGCATACATAAGCAATATTGGTCTATACCATGCTATGTACAGCCGATACATGTTCATGAAGTGTAAATTTATGATGAATGACGTACGGTCAGGGCCGTCTTTTCAGCAATATAGGCAACGGTCAACGCAGTGCACGGAGGCCCCTATCTATACAAACACTCACAGAAATAAAACTGTAAATGGTCGATAAAATTAAACATATATTTCTTGTATTGGTACTTCCAACAAAATCAGCGTTTAAACATTCAAAATCATGCCGTATACAACATACATAGATTAGTATGGGGTTCATTTGGATCGTGGGACCACCGGGCAACTGCCCATTGTGCCCATACACCAGACCGCACTGCGGACGGTTACTGTAAAACTGATAATCTTCATTTCGACATTTTGAAGTATGTGTATTTCGGCCAATAATATGTTAGATCGAAGTGAACAAAATAGTTTTTAATTTTAAAAGAATGATATAGGCACTGCTTCTATCAGATATGTCTCCGCTTTCGCATACAAAATATTTACATTGTATATATATTAAGGCAATATTCACTATCTAAATCATACTCTTTAAATTATCTGTGACAAAATTATACAGAGAATATATTCCTTCTTGTTGATTGGTTGAATTTTTTGTGTTTTAACGCCACTTTCAACAATAGTTCAGCTATATCATGGCGACCAGTTTTTGTGGTGGAGGAAGCCGGAGTACCCGGAGAGAACCACCGACCATGGGCAAGCAACTGGTAAACTTTATCACTTGCGGCTGCTAGTCGAGTGCACCCTTATTGCAATTTACAAAGTCGGACGCGAACCCACGCCGTATTGGTGAAAGGCTTGTATGAGTTGTTAGATCCAACGACCTAACTCATTGAGCCACCCATGCCCCGGCGTCCCGACGAGCATAGGGGTCCAATGCTAATCTAGGTATGTTGTGTATGGCATGTTATTTAATGTTTAAGCAATAAACTATCGGACGTACCAATACAATAATTATACGATTAATTTTATCGACCATTTATATTATTATTCCTGTGAGTGGTTGTGTAGGTAGGGTCACAGTGCACTGTTTTGTCTGGGGTCTATAGTGCTGTTAAGACGACATTGCACATTGCAGCTTTGATGTGGATGAAGTCCTATTTGAATGACCGAACTCAACGTGTCGCTGTTGGTTCTGTAGTGTAAAATGCAATGCATCTTCAATGCAGCGTGTCGCAAAGTTCTGTCTTAGGGCCCTGTAAGTGTATTTTTGCAAAACCAATCAGTGAAAGTTACAGACGCCATAATTTTAGTCATCAGAGTTATGCCGATGACACCCAATTGTAGCTTGTAATTAAACCACTTGATAACTGGGAAAATATATCCAGACGCCTGGAGACTTGTTTATCAGACGTTGTACAATAATACCCCCAGCAAAGCTATTCATAAAACTGGCCTCCCAAATGAGTTACCGGCCACTTTTTACGTCTGAGGATTCTATTCATTACTGGTTTTATTAACCATGACCCTTTAAACTGTCAAGGTAAGCGAATGTTCGGCTTCTGGTCTGTTTTATTTTCGTCTTCTATACCTATTATTTATTACAGACGATATAAATAAAACAGACCAGTAGTCGAGCACCCCTTTACGGAGGCCGTTTAAAAAGACATGCTTATTAAAACTAGTAATGATTAAATTCAACATGCATAAAAAGTTCCCGGTAACTAATTTTGGTATCCAGCTTGTGCCTTGTCCGACCGCGATTAAATTATGTCGGGGCTCTCTAATTTGACCTTGAACCTGTTCATAACTATCAAGGTGTATTCGAATGGGATATCACGTACACAACACATGTACTTGACTGTTTACATTATTTGCATATCAACTCAGTAACAATAGTTCGACTTCAAAGAGATTATATTTACGACGCAATAATCCATTTTATCCCAGATTTTTTTCGTATAAGATATCATTTGTGGATAGGCGACTAACGGAGAATAAGTTTCAAAAATTAATTGCTTGTAGATTTTTAATTTCATTTATAAACAATGTAAGATTGCAAGATAGAAAACTGAAAAACCAAATATTTCATTTTATTTACTAGTTCAATTATTGTACAAGTTAGATACCGTACATTTCAAACAAAAGAACTGAGCATTATAGAATAAGGAAAGCTTCTTTTTCCGCACTCGTACACAGGTAAAGGCATTGACGCCTTCGGCGTCTCGACCTTCACCTTGTACTCGTGCGGGAAAAGAAGCCTCCCAGATCCAATAAAGGACAGTTCTTTTGTTGAGATTAAACCTATTGTATTTGCACGTAGCACCGTGAGAAGGAATTTTCAGAACGTTGTCTCTCTTTCGACGGAACTATAGTATCATAGTAAGCAATGCTTCCTTTGTTAAAGACCTTGGCATATTTTTCGACAGGACATTGTGCATGCAAAAACAAGCAAGTGCAATTACAAAGTCATGCTACTTTCAAATTAAGGAATAACAGTACTGTATTTGAAGAGTTGGAGGTGTCAATTGTCGTGTGGATTTGACGGTCGCAAATGCCGTTTTACTGGCGACGCGAACCGGAGCCAATAAAACAGATATTTGCGACCGTCAAATCCACAATTGACACCGACAACTCTTCAAATACAGTACTGTTATACCTAAACTACCTAAAATACGTGGTATTTTAGGAACATAGCGAGCATATTTTTGACTCTACACAAGCGCCTGTGAGTAAATACTCAACATAATCTCGAAGCTACAGCGTGATCAAAATACAGCAGCTAGATTGATCACCCGTGGCAAGAAACATGATCACATTACATCAGTTATCATGTCTCTTCACTGGCTTCCGGTGCAGTATGGTCTCCAATACAAATTATTGTATATATCTTAGGGAACTTGTCAGTATTTATCAACCATAAAGGTCGCTACGGTAAGAGAACGCCATAATGATTCAACAACCACGTGTAAGGACAAAAACTTATGGTGATAAGTTTTTACGATTTGACAAGACAGCTTCCACACTTTGGAATAACCTGCCTAGTGAAACCCGAAATGAACATTCCAGTGAAATTCTTATGAAAATTGCTAAAACTTATTTTTTTAGAATTGCTTATTATGATTTTAAAAGTAACCAATCAAACAGACCCGAGTATAAAAAAAAACCTGGGACATATATAGTAGCACGTGTTGTTAGTTATTGTATTAATAAGACATTATTTCGGAAAAAGTAAGTACTTTTAGCTCACTTTATGTATTATAATATTGTATTAAAGATGAGTTCTCCATTATCGCATACTGTTGTAAATAAAAAGAAAAAAGAAAATAAAGAACAATAGAAATAAGCTTTCGAGGTCAGTCGCGAACGGTAAACAATTAAAACATCAAAACACCTTATCAAACAGTAGTCAATTTAAGGTGAAACGACCTGTGTCTTGAATGAAGTTTAGAAGCTGCAAAAACATTATTTTTTTCATCGTTGAGAATTTCATTGTCAAGTGATAAAGTAATTAGCTCATCTATTGGTAAATCATTGTTAATTTCTCGAATTCCTATAAGAAAAATATTTCTCTTTTAGTTAATTATTTTGTTGTTATACATGTATTCTATGTTCAGTTTTATTGTACGATTTTTTTTATCATGTTAAGCGCTTAGAGTAATTTTAATTAGAGAATGCGCTATACAAATATTGTAAATAATAATAATAATTTATTACATTTCACACTATCGTAATGTGATGATAGGTCCATATAATTTGTAATCACATCTTCCAAGTGACAATTCGACCATCTTTACTTGGTGTAGAGAATAACTATAAGTGGTGACTGGTGTTAGACCAATACTAGAGAATAACTATATCTGATGTCAGACCAATACTTGGTGTAGAGAATAACTACAATTGGTATCAGACCAATACTTGGTGTAGAGAATAACTATAAGTGGTATCAGACCAATACTTGGCTTAGAGAATAACTATAACTAGTGCCAGATCAATACTTGGTGTAGAGAATTACTATAACTGGTGTCAGACCAATGCCTGTTTTAGAGAATAACTATAGCTGATGTCAGACCAATACTTGGCTTAGAGAATAATTATAACTGGGGAAAGAATAATACTTGGTATAGAGAATAACTATAATTGGTGTCAGTAGGTACTTGGCCTACAGTTAATTGTATGTGTGCACTTGCTATAAAGAAAACAAATGACAGGACATGGTTGTGAATTCTAAAAATAAATCATTTACTCATTTGCATACATTTTTATAATGCGTCAAACTTTTTTTTAATTGTTTTCATCTTTTTAGTCAGTTAATTGATTATTTTCCTTTTAATATTAACCTGCATGAAAGGGGGTGACTAATTCACTTATGACACAATAATGGATAAGGAGAATCAAAAAGATCACGTAAGTGTTAGTATAAAAGTAAAAAAGTTCTAGGCCTAAAGATCTTATTTATGATTCTCTACAGTCGGTACAGAATGACAGAAATCAGACCTCATTAATATCACCAGCTGATTGTGCTTCTGGACATTGTCATTATTAATTTACACCATTAAAATTTACATTTCTTTAGTATCATTTGTCTTTAGCCAACAATGTGTACCTTTTTCCATTTTTTCGTGAATGTCCGCTAAATATGTATCAAATTAACGCTAAACGTGCGTGTATCAATCTCGCACTTGGCTCCATTCAGGAAAAGTATATCAATTTACACATTGAGAATGATTTTATTCAGAAAATTACACAAGTTAAGTACATAAATTCTTTATGTTCGTTTGAACATCGATAATTAGAATATAATTTAATTTATGTTATTATCCAGTGAGTATAAATTAACTAACTGTATACATGCCCTACAGCAAAGAAAAGACAGTACATGTACATGATTGTATACCTATTAATGAAATAATTACTGCCCTTACTTAGAAACAGTATTTCGAAAATTCTAGTTTAGCATTTTTTCAAGAAATCTTTGTCAAAAGTTGAAATATGAACAAAATCTATAATGACAACCTAAACATATTAAACAAATTTCCGTTTTAATGGCCTTTTAGATAATAGTTTCTTTGCTAGAATGGTTTGCCACGTTTACCTCTTCTTTTCAAATATCATGAATTTTATAATATTATGTATTACATTTCTTCCTTTGCGAAGTACTATATTGCCAATGAGGATTAACCGAGGCAAGGTATTTGCAATTCCAGTTCCTCATAGATGTTATGGGACCAATGCATTGGTCCTTATAGCACTCTGTGTGTATCTGGTGCCCTGAATAAGGGAACATCCCTAGAATGGGGATTAAGGGAGGAAAGGGCAAAAGATAAGGGTGGTATAGACAAAAGGGGAGGGTTTAAAAGTTTGATAGACAAAATGGGAACGGTTAAGGGTGGGATAGATGAAGGGGGAAAAGGGAAAGGGGAAAGGGAAAGGTTGAGGGGGAATTGGAGGGTTAAGGGTTAGGGGTGGGAAAAAGGGGAACGGGAAAGGTAGGGTAGGCTAGGGATAAGGGAAGGGTATGGTAGGATCAGGGAAGGGTAGGATAGGATAGGGAAAGGTTACGGGTAGTGGGAAGAGGAAGGGTTAAAGGTGGTGGAAAAAGGGGAATGGAGAAGGGGAAATTAAGGATGGGATAACGGTAGGAAGGTTAAGTTATCTGGACACGCGTGAACAAAGCGCTGTGTTTGTTTACAGTACACTGTCGGCTGAAACACAATATAGGGCTCATACTCAAAAGCAGTGTGTTATGTACAATATTAACATACTTCCATTGAATTTAAAGGTATTACTTTAATATCATGTTTTGGGTGTTGAAACACAGAAGTTGCATGCAAAATATCAAGAAGATATCTCTCATAATTTTTGAGTAACAAGCAAAAGGGTACCGAAAAATTTGCACAAATAAGGCGTTATGCTGTTGCACTTGAAATTTGTTTATTTTTACACCAAAATTTACATTTCAAAATACGAAAACAACAAAACTATTTTAATATAAATCTTTAGAAAAATTAATCAGGATTAATTTGATACCAAATTCATGAAAATCAGACATCAATTGGAGAAATTATCAGGCTTTATCCAAAAGGTATGTTTCTATCAGAATTCTGTAGGGTCCGTAACCAGTAAAAAAATCTTCTAGAAAACACTGTCAAAAGATTGACATTTTCATGTTTGAAGATGTAAAATACACAGAGTAGTTATAATCAGTCAAAATATGAACAATTGTAGACAGAATAAAAACTGCAGAACATAAAATATGGTTACAGACATTATAAAAACCATGTAGCTATATTTAAGGGTGTAATTATAATCTTGTGTGACTAAATGTTAATTAAAAAGAGAAATAACAAGTAATTCTGAGTAATCTTAACATCATCCAACTTCAGACATTATAGATAATAAGAATAACAGTACTTGAATTTTCAGCTCTGCTGCAACACTGCATTGCCCTTTATTGTGTTTTACCCGTGTGCATGTCGTCTCCATTTACGGAATTAACGCAGTTGCAAATGAAATAGATGTAGTTTTGAAATTTTTTGACTTGGGAATGACAATACAAGCTTTAATTTTACAAAAACAAAACAAAGTAGCTATTATTTAAATCCGAAAGAGAAAATCCGATTTTAAAAAATCGCTAAGATGACCGTAACTGAAAACTGCAATTACGGTCTTCACATGTGAAATATCAGTTTTTTTCCGCCAGAACTACTTTTAGACAACTATTAGTGTATAGTGGTTACGTCCCTTGTTGTGTTACGGTGAATACACACACGATTGTAAACTGAAACAATTAAACAAATGAAAATAAAGTTTTAGTACTTTTATAAATTATTTTAATTGAATCATTTTATTTATACATTAAAATCAAACACTTGCTTATTCTAAATCGAATCATTTCACTAGCATAACACAACAGATGTAAATATAAACTAACAACGGCAATGTTAAAAGTGCAATGTAGATTGTCAGTTTCCTAATTCCTTTCACCACTCCTTTTCAATGGAAAATCGTCTGCTTTGAACAATCTTAAAATTAAAAAAAAAACCAACAAAATGTCTGATAATTTTGACGCATTATATACGGCAGCTGTAGTCTCTAAATTTTTAGAAGAAAATGATTTTGACTTGGAAAATGTGGAAATGCCAGAATTTAATATTTTAGATGTCCAAACAAATGTTCCAAATTCCAGATGAAAATGTATATCGAACTAAAGCTCAGCCAGGTAGATTTCAGAACGTTTCATTTGAGGACATTGATTCATTCCTTAGTTCGAATTCTGTTACACATGAAATACACACGACTCGGACAATAATAACACATCGTGCCTGGTTCCTCAGATAAATTGAACTGACATGAGTCACAATTGCAATGAATTTTCCCACAACAACTTTACAAATCCGCCCATATTCAAATAAAATTCAGAAACTCGTCCTTCATTTAAATTTCCAATTTTTTTCATCGAAGCTATGTACCACTTGACTTGTTTGAATGTGCGGCCATATTGATTACGGTCCGTGTAACACTTTAACAATTCAAAATTTCAAATTTTTTTAGTATTTTCAGTTTTTACCCATAATTTCAAAATATCAAAATTTTAAAAAAGTTTTCAAATTTTAATATTTTCATCAAAAAGTTGTTTTAAATTTAGAATTTTAGATATTTAATCAAACTTTGAAAATATTAAACTTAACGTACATTTTTCATTTTTTCGATTTTTGAATATTTGACTTTTTGAATATTTGAATAAAAATTTAAAATGAAGTTAAAATCTTTATCACTTTTGCGCTTAAGATTGATTGATACTGAGAATGTAAAAAAAACAATTTAAGAATCTTGCGATGTGTTTCTGTTCTCCAAACATTTCTGTGCATAGATGTATTTTTATCCCCTCGCCAACGAAGTTGCGAAGGGATCTTGTAGCGCTACTGTCCGTCCGTCGTTCCGTCCGTCCGTCCGTCATTCCGTCCGTAACATTTTCTTGTGAACACTCTAGAATGAATATCTTTCAATGGATTTCAACCAAACTTGGTACGCACTTAGTACTAACAAAGATCTAGCGGCCTATTAATTTTCAAGGTCATAGGTCAAAGGTCAAGGTTAAATTTGGACTTAGACCGTTTTTGGGGATAGATCCTTGTGAACATTCTAGAATGAATATCTTTCATCTAATAATGGGATTTCATCTGATAAACATTGGTCAAAATCGGTGCAGGCATTGCTGAAAAATGGGCCAATAACATGGCCGCAATTTCAAAGAGGAAAGACCAATAAGATATATTTTTAACTAATAGGGCCATTTTCAAAGCATGCATCTCAAGCGAAAAATTTAGCTTTTCCAAGATATATGAACCGAACAACGGCGTACCAGCACATAAAAGGGGGAAGCACAAAAATCAGAAAAAAATGTATGGAAGCAAATAAAACATCATTGAGAGTAAATAGAAAGGCCACGGAACTTGGCGAAAAATACTCTCACTGTTGGTAAAAAGGACATGTACGCTTTGGTCTGAAACCCCCGATTCATAGCGTCGAAGTGTTTGTGAAAAATATAGCGTTTACATAAAACGTGCAGATAGATCATTTTGTGCTGAGTTCCATGGCCGGTCTATTTTCTCTTACGGATGCTTTATTTTGTCTCCAGACATCTTTTTGCGTAAGGACGATAATATGAACCATTAAGTATTGCTAAGCAGGACAACAATTATTATCTTGTAAGCGCAAAAGTGATAAAGATTTTAACTTCATTTTAAATTTTTATTCAAATATTCAAAAAGTCAAATATTCAAAAATCAAAAAATGAAAAATGTACGTTAAGTTTAATATTTTCAAAGTTTGATTAAATATCTACAATTCTAAATTTAAAACATTTTTTTAAAATTTTAGTTTTTTTTCACTTTTTGATGAAATTTTCAAATTTCCAACAATTTAAAATTTTGATATTTTGAAATTTTGGTTAAAAATGAAAATATTAAAATTTGATTTTTTTTTTGAAATTTTGAATTGTTAAGTGTTACACGGACCGATTACACACTATCATTGCTCGTAGATTCATACGCGTGGAATGAAATATACAAATTAAATAAAATAATATAAAAGAAATTTTGGAAGTCTATATAATAAACAGTATAACTAATCGTAGATTTTGAATATCAAAATAAGACCACTCGTGACCGAATACGCATTAAGGATTAAACTCGTAGACGGAACAAGTTCCGCCCACTCGTTTAATCCTGATACGTACTTCGGTTGCTCGTGGTCTTATTTTGATATGCAAAATCTACGATTAGTTATACTATATTTATTTTCATGGATAACACTTTGAAACCTGTGTCATACATTGAACAGATGTAAAGTAGCTTATTTTCATGGAAAACGTCATGACTCCTATCCCATGCAATGAAGAAAGGTTAGTTAGCTGATTTTCATGGACCATGAAATGAAAGAATGCGAGGTAGCTAATTTTCATCGGCAAACTTCAGATGCTTATGCTTATGTTTGAACGGTGCAAGGTAGTTTATTTTCATGGATAACACGTTGAAACCTATGTAATAAACTGGACAGATGTGAGGTAGCTTATATTCGTGGAAAACTTCATGACTTCTATCCCATGCAATGAAGGAATTATGCTGACTACGATTCAACTAGTCTTTACCTTTATTCTTTTACACCATGTGCCAATATTAATTTTATAGTCTTTGGTTTGATCAGATCGTTGATCGAAACCACGATCTACCGCACATGATGCGAGTACTCTTAACTATTTCCCCTCAGGAGCGTTATTGCTTGTTATAACTAAACATCTTATTTCTTTGGAATAGATATACACATTTTTGTATATATGCAAAGCAGAAAATGCATTATGTACAGATAAATGATGTGGTGATTCATATATAGAAACTTGTTCATGGCATATAAATATATATATATATTTTTTTAAATATTATTAGATTTGAATTATTTATATTTTATATCGAAATAACTTATTTTCATCCAGATTTTGCTCCATATAAACAAGGCTTTATATATATAAATTCTTGATGTAAATGAATGATTAGGAGTTTGCTATCCATTTCTGGGATCAATCTATCTAATTAAATAGATTTTCTCGCCTGCATCCACCCACCCCACCCCTCCCCCTTTTTGTTCAAAAATACTAATTACCAAGAATCTATCAAAAGATGGTAAAAGGGGAATAACTGGAATAGTATTTTGAATGTATTAAGGTAGCTAATTTTCATGGCTATCATTTGGAAACCAAAATCTCGTTCCTAACGTAAAAAAGTAGCTAATAATTATAGGACACCGGAAAAAGTAAAACAAGAGAGATTTACCAGGTGCACCAAAGTTCTGTCAATGGCTTGATGCAGGTATATTTGACAAATGTTGGAGTGGTCAAACAGGTTATATACTGTCAATCCCATTTGCTTCGTGATGTAGTGATCATGGAATCACAATATTCACTATGGACGAGGGTGAGGGGGATAACACAATAATTAAATAATGTTATTGGAAATTAATAAATGATTGGATGGAATCAGACATGGTGGAATGTAAAAAGGGGGCATAACTATAAAATCTATCATAAATAACAATGACGATAAGGCAAAGCCAATAGAACATTTAAGGAATATTTGAAATTGTTGAACAGGTTATACGATATTATAACCTGGTTTGGGTCAGTTTACGCTTAATAAACCGCGAAGCGTAAACTGACCCAAACCAGGTTATGCAAGTATAACCTGTTCAACAATTTCAAATATTCCTTATAATTTAATTTTTACAACAAAATTTAATGATTCCTCGATTTTAATTGCGATTATTTCATGTGACTATTTGAATTTGTCGTTAGCGGATGAACACGTTGGTGACGTCATAATACCAACCCAGGTTATCGAGTATAACCAATGTTGCTCTAGGCGGATCAGCCAATCGGATTGCAGTATTCACATCAAATTAAATGATTAAATTATAAATAAATAAATAAATAAATAAATAAATAAATAAATAAATAAATAGGGTTAGGGTTATGGTGTTTAACGCCACTTTCAACAATGTTTCAGTTATATCGTGGCGGTCACTTTTATTGGTGGAGGAAACCATTGACCTGCCGCAAATCACGGACAAAACTTATCACAAAATGTTGTATCGAGTACACCTCGTCATGAGCCGGATTCGAACTTCAAATTTTAGTGGCGATAGGCAACGATGTCAAGCCGAAGCCAATGTACTATAAAATGATAAAGCAATGAATATAAACAAGAGATAGGACAACACTGGAGGGAGCCCGGGTGTTTCGACAGACAAGGTTTCTCCTGCTCGAAGCATAACACTCGTCGTAAAATCCTCCATTACAATGTTGGTGTCAAATGGGATCAAAGGGGAATCAAGTTTATTAGAGTAGAAACTTTAAAACTTTCGATTTTACCACTATGAACTTTTGATTCTGTGGCTTCCGTGTTAGATGCAACACTTTATCACGGAAATCCTGGTAAGAAACACAATCTGTGGAATATACTCATTATATAGTATCGAATGAGAAATATACACTCTATATACAGGTGCAGTAGGAATGTTGCTACAGTTAATTGGTCATGCAATTTTATTGGCACAAGACAACACAACTTTTCTTTAATTATTCGGTTAGAATTAGAAGAATGGAGATAGGAAGTACTTGTCTCCCTTTGTTCTTGGATTGGTTGGTTTTGTTTTGTGGTATTTAACACCACTTTCAATAGTATTTCAGCTATATCGTGGAGGTCAGTTTCATTAGTGGAGGAAGCCGGAGTACCTGGAGAAAACCACCGACCTGTCGCAAATTACTGGCGAATTTTATCACAATGTTGTATCGAGTACACCTCGCCATGAACGGGGTTCGAACCCACAACGTTAGTGGCGATAGACTCTGTTTACATAGGTAGTTATAACTCAAACTACCATACGATCACGACCATGACGTTCTTGGAAAAATGGAGAACGAACCTAAGCTTAATACCAATCCAATCCTAATTAATATTTATTTGAAAAAATATCTAATTTAGTTTACACGACACGCTTTTGTAATAATCGTTACCAGGTACGCTCAAAGTCACGTGATTACAAAGCCAAATGATTAAAAAGTCAATTTGATCTATATTTTCAAATTAAGAGAATGATAAACAACCACATATGTTACTAATCGCTTCACAGCTGCATGCGGTTTCCTTGACCAAATTATGTGCGTTTGCTATTTATGAATATTCTTCATTTTTCAGTCGGATAATATACAAGGTTGCCACTCGTACAGTGTTTTACAGACAGGTTGTTCACGATTATGTACGTAAATGTTGTCCAGGCTGGATAAGCTTTAAGTCAGGCGATCAAGACTGCATGAAGCGTAAGTACATGAAATAAAACACTAGTTAGTCCAACATGAAATATGATGGTATACAATTACGCCATTTAAAAGGGTTAGGGTTATGATGTTAAACGCCACTTATATTTCAACAATATTTCAGTCATATCATGGTGGTTAGTTTTATTGGTGGAGGAAACTGGAGATCCCGGAAGTAACCACCGATCTGCCGCAAGTCATTGACAAACTTTATCTATCACATAACTTTGTATCGAGTACGTGATTCGAACTCACAACTTTCGTTGTGATAGGCACTGATTGCACAGGTAGTTGTAAATCCAACTATAATGCGATCACAGCCACGATGACCTCCAGTTAAAAGGTCAAATATATAGCTTAAAAATATTTAACAGAAGAACAGACAACACAATGACCAAAAGAAAAAGTAAAAAAGGACAAACAACGATCAACAAAACATACATATAAAACAAAAGATCGAGTAACACGAACCCCACTAATAACCGGAGGTGAACGCAGGTGCACCGGAAGGGTAAGCAGTTCCTGCTCCACTAGTGACACCCGTCGTGTTAATCTGGTTACAAACCCGGCGATAAGTCATGAATGAGGAGAGTGTTTGCGACAAGTGGAACATATCCGTGGTCATTTGTGACACAGATATTCCACAACGGTCAACCAAGTCACGGCGGTGACCGTAAAACTTTCGAAGTGATGATTTCAACTTAATCAATGCAAAACACATATTATAGCAAATAGCTTTTGGAGAATAAACTATCACAAGAATAGTGTGTCAGTTCATAACAAGTGCTATAATACTTCGACTTGAAATATTATAATCAAAGTACCGGATATTCCAGCTAGGACACTTAAAGACAGCGAGTGAAACTTGACATGTATTTGTGGACACGAGGAGGCGAGATATTTTTTAGATTCAAAACTATTGTGTTATTTTGGTAGAAACATAGAAAGCAACCAGAAACAATACACAACGACAACAATTCAATTTTATGCCTTTTCAAAATCACATTTTAGCATTGTGTCTGACTGAATGTTTACACGGAGGGAATTGTAGTGGACCAGAGTATTGTACATGTCCAAGGAACTACACTGGAGCACATTGTGAAATAGGTTCGTTTGATTAATATTTCCTTCATTCTTTAGATGTTTTGATTTATGCTCTATTTCTATTCACTAAATTATGAAAAGAAGGTTTAAGCATCAATCCCACCATCCAATACCAACAAAACAAATACCGGGGTAATCACCTCCCATCTTAGCTGAGCTCACTGACTACAAAACAAGACCACGACATACAACGTTGAAAATCCAGGTCGAGGCTTGGGACAGCCAAAACAATATGGCTGGGTTAAACCTGTTAATGTTTTGTTTTATGCTTTATTGATTTGTATTTGTTATACAGTGAAAACTGCCTAAACCAAACCCTGAATAAACCGAAATCCTGCATAAAGAGAAATTTACATAAAGCTCTAATGTAGGATATCTTTGTTGATTTAACCTGTATACATCGCACACCTGTCTATTCCGAACACAAAACCTAGTCTTAAGGAAGTTCCGTTTAGACAGGTTTCACTGTATGTATTTTTCAGGGTTTCTTGAGTCAGTTTGGTTTAACCTTTTCTATATGTTTTATAATTTCTATTTAATTATTCAGTTTGCTGAATTATGTCCATGTATGATAATACTAATACTTACAAGTCATGGTCAACATTGTCTGCAAGTACACCAATCCAAACCTCTGGCTTATCCAATAAAGGAAGAGGATACCAAAAACGTCGTTATTAAAAGCCTGATAGAAAGACGCGACCAAACAAAAATCGATTAAAAAATACCACCAAAAGATTAGAAAAGTAAAGATGGGCAACACGGACTATTAAAAACTGGGGTTGAGCTCAGATGCTCCGGAAGGTAAAGCTGTTCCTGTTCTACATGTCGCTGCTACCAGCCGTGTTGCTCGGGTATGAATGAATGTCAAGTACATGCCATAAACGAGATAAAAAGGACACTAGAAGTTAACGACAGTGCATGCAAGTCATTGGTCGTATATTAGGTAGATATTATATAACGATCAACCAATTCAAATCACATTCAAACACGACAGGTGCATTATGTTGAGAAGGAAATGCCTACCCTTCCGGAGCACGGGTGATCATTCTCGGTATTTAATGGTGTTCGTGTTGCTCGATCTTTAGTTTTCTGTGTAATGTTTTGTCTGTTTGTGGTGTGTTTTTTTTGCCATTGTATGTCTTGTCCTTCGATTTACGGCATATGAAAACCTCTTTGGTATCGTCATACGTTTCTTGATAACGACCGAGCTTAATTGATAGATATGTAGTGATCTAAGACAGTCTTACAATACATGCGAATACTTAATGCTAAAGTTTCAAGGTGTTTAGTATGAAATACAGGACCAGATGCACATATACATTGATCGTTTCACATTTCTAAATTTGTTCCTATCAATCTCTACTAACAGCACATTTCAATGTGATGTCTTTCCGCTTGGTGGTACAAGAATATGGAAACGAATATTTATATTGAAGTTTTATTGTTTTATCAGATGTTGATGAATGCCAAACTGGCCGCCATGATTGCCAGCATTTGTGTAATAATACCATTGGTGGATATACATGTGATTGTTTTGATGGCTACCGATTGGTCAATGATAGACAGTGCCAGTGTAAGTACAAAATGTACACAACATTTTCTTTTCTCTCCAAAGTGTATCAATAAGTAATTAAATAAATATGTATGTCGACATCTTTGAGTAAGAAAATATACAAAATTATTTACAGTGCAAGTAGTTGTAAGTCTAACAACCATGGAGATCCAAATGAGCAAGGCATACATTGTACACCTTAATGGTTACAAGACAATGCTAATAAACAATAAGAGTAAAAAAATCCGTCAAACTCGCAAACGAAAAGAATACAATAGTCAGACCAGATGCTGTGAATGGAAGGTTTCAGCCCTGTTCCATATTTGATTTGTACATACGAACTGTTTTACTGTTTTACAAATCACAGACACAGTTTAAAAGAAAGAAAGTGATTTTCTTACATATTAAAATGATAAGCTTAAGTGACAAAATCCAAATCCTAATCCACCGGAAGCCCATTCAGTGTTGTCTTTTATCATAACATTTGTTTGTTGATGGATGTTTAATATAACAATGTAGAAAAGTTAAATTTTATCCAAAGTATTCCGATATCAACAAGCCTAGATAATAGAAAAACAAATTACAAAAAAATCTTGACTGAATTTCAAAATCATACACACATCACATACTTCTGTTACTTCTTCTTATGATTGTTCTTTTTCTTTTCACTGATAGTTTGTCCTTTGTGTTTGAAAGAGTTTGAACACGTGATGAACACAGTTGATGAACTACAAACTAGACTCAAATCAGTTGAAAGTTCAAAGGTAAGGTCATGTGTCATTTCATAGAAATGTCAGTCTAGATATTATACTTCAAATATTTCCCAATTCTACTTTGACTAAATTGTGTTCGAGAGGTCATTGCAGTGAGATTAGAAAAAGCAAGAGATACCACATAATTTATGAACAAGATATCAATTACGTTTGCTTCAGTGCATCGTCGGTAACCAGGGGCGGATCCAGGATTTCAAGTTAGGGGGGCGCACTTCAAAAAATCGCGTCGAGCGGAGGGAGGCGCAACATTTTTTGGGGATATTTCGTGTGAATAATAACGATTTTAGGCAAAACAAATCATATTTTTTCCAATTTTAGTGGGGGGTGCGCGCGCGGGTGCGCCCCCCCCCCTTGAATGCACCCCTGGTAACCCACGGTTGATTCCGATACAACCATATCTATATAACCATCTTGATCTCATATAGCTTAATATTAGCGTGGGTTTGGTCTTCGGTCTGATCAAACCAAAGACTATAAAATTGATATTTGTTTTACTTCTTATCTCGGCATGCAGTATTAAGGCGTAAGAGCAACGACCGATTGTCCCGGTATCGGGAAGATGTATGCGAGCGAAGCGATATTTCTTTCTATGGATTTTTGTTTCAGTGAGGCTACACTATTAACAATCAGCTCAGCGAGTCGGTCTGTACAAAACAGATATCATCATTGTACTTTCTTGTTGCCACGATACATCTAACCAATTGCTCAATCACCTACAGTTTGTATGTAATATAATAATAATATTGCTACACATTTCACATTAGAAGTTTCGTGTGTACCGATCTTCAACGTGATAACTCGTCCATTGTCAACTTTATATTCACCAGCAGCAATATTCCAGCAGCGCCAGCGTATTGGTTTTCATTTCACAACTCGCACATGACTTATCAGCGGGTTTGTAACTAGATTAACACGACGGGTGTCACTAGTGGAGCTGAAATTGCTTACACTTCCGGGGCACCTTTTAGTGGGGTTCGTGTTACTCGATCTGTAGTTTTATTTGTATGTTTTGTAGATCGTTATTTGTACTTTTTCAAACTACGGTCGTCACCACGTACTGGTTGATTGCTAGGAAATATTCATTCTCAAATGTCAATGAACATGTTGCCTTTTACATAGATTTTCTCTTTACCCTATCACAGACACGACTTTTACTGGACTTGACTATATGAGTATTACGGCGGATGTCTTGTATGAAATAGGAACAAAACATAATAGCGGCGCAATTACTTACACAGATGTTATCAAAATATTAATATTTTGTTAAAATTTAAACTATATTGTCACGATGTGATAGATATTCTAAACTGTTTGGGGTTTTTTTCGTAGCTACAGAAAATGAGGGTTTTGAAAGATATTTATTTTATATTTTTGATTCATTTATAAATGTACTGTGCACACTATACATGAATGCCAAGGAATACAGAGAAAGCACAAAAATTTGATCCAAATACTATCTAAGCAAACCATTTTTATGCAATTGAAACATCAAGACAAAATATAGTAATTTAACAGCAGTAAATCCTTAAAAGATATTGTGATCAAATATTCTCTGGAAGAGTTTGAACTCATTTCGTACTCCACACATTTTAAAGCTTAATAATGTGCATGCCTTCCTCTTTCCACAAAAAACAAAAGGTCTAACAGAACCTGCACAGGATCTCCAATTGCATCATATCTATATATCAATAAATCAATTAAGTATTATATATATCATGGATCTTACGAATTAACTTATTTAAACCAGCGAATCCGAAGGATGAGTTGGTTTAAATAAGTTCATGAGTAAGATCCATGGTATATATGTTTTGTAACAGAAATTACATGATGACGTCAAAATCATGGAATAACATCAAGATCTTCATGTTAGACCATGGTTTGTAAAAATTCAGTTTACTGCATAAAAACATCAAAGGAAAAATGCGTATTTATGTTACAATAATATTAATATAATTTTGCCATTTTAAGGTTACATAGCATATATTACAAATTTAAAGTTTGTCAGTGACTTGTGGCATGTAGGTGGTTTTTACCGGGTACTCCGGTTTCCTCCACCAATAAAACTTACCACCACGATATAACTGAAATATTGTTGAAGGTGGCGTTAAACACCATAACCGTAACCCTAAGCCCCAATCTAATTTTCAGGAAGATATCCAAAAGGATTTTAGCAATTTGCAACAGAATTACAAGGATGCTTTAGATAAAGTTGGAGAATTACAAGATGCACGGATTAAGTATACAATGACAACTAAAAGCTACCTACATGATGAGGGCCGTGTTAACACTCAGAGCAACTTTGACTTGATTACCTCTTTAAGTGATCAGATGGGCGCCATTGAAGAGCAGATTGGCTATATGATGAGGCAAATAGGATCTCGTATGTATTTAATTGAATAGCTAAATAAAAGTTATCCTATTGGAGAACAGGGGCTGAACATTTCAAATGAAGCACCCCACTTTTATTCGAGCGTCTGTTCCCGATCTTTTGTTCTTTTGTTTGTTTTATTTTTGTGATTGTACTGTTTGTGCCGTGGTTCCTTTAGTCGAAAATCCCTTCAGAATGGAATATTGCTCGTTCGTCTAGAGCATAATGGACATTGGAAATACCTAAGCAAAACAAATCATCAAATTTAGGTTATCCTCGCCACTTTTAATGAAGTGACTGTACCGAGGCAAGATAGTGATTGATTGATTGTTGGTGTTTAACGCCACTTTCAGCAATATTTCAGCTATATCATGGCGCCCAGTTTTAGTGGTGGAAGAAGCCGGAGTGCCCGGAGAGAACAACCGACCATGGGCAAGCAACTGGTAAGCTTGATCACTTGCGGTTGCGAGTCGAGTGTACCCTTTTTTGTAATTTACAAAGCCGGACCGTATTGGTGATAGGTAGCCTGTTATCCAACTACCTAACTCATTGAGCCACCCGGGTCCTGTTCTTTAACTTTGATTTGCATGTTTAATAAAGTATTGTAAATTAATATATTTTCAATTAAGATGCCTTTTGCTTGATGTTAAAGTAGTATTTTCTTCCATCTAATCAATTATTTTTCTTTCATTAAAAGAATGTTGTACGAAAGGGAGATATATAGAATCTAACACCGGCAAAAGTGCAAGACAGGGAAATCTCCCTGTCTTGCATTTTTTGCCGGTGTTTGATTTTATTTCTCACTTTTATCAGCTGTTACCTAATTGTTTTGTTTACATTCCCGATCGAGCGTTTTCCCGCAAATTTTGTTTCAATTTATTCATCCGTGTCTT
>MJUT01049757.1:1192535-1203325 GCA_002080005.1 Gigantidas platifrons | reverse complement strand
TTCGAATATTATTACAGTTTGATTCGAATACTATTACAGCTCGATTCGAATATTATTACAGTTTGATTCGAATACTATTACAGTTCGATGCGCATTCTATTACCATTACAACACTTATGGGATTCCAACTGACTTTTAGGAGCATGCCTAGTGTTGCCGAATTCATTTCATATCAGCATCTTTATTTTCAGGAAAAGAAAAAGAAAGAAGACCTAGAAAAAATAGAAGAAGACGCCCATGAAATAGTTCACATTTACAGAAAAAAAATATATATTCATATGTGCGTCACCGCTTGATAGAGAGTAAATAAACATATATAAAAATAGATTGATAATAGACCATTTTGACATTTCCAACTTGATTCTAAAATCATACATGTTTACATGTTTTTTTTTCGGAGTTATTTCCCTTTAATCCGACATAAAAAGATCCCCTTTCATGCAAAGTTCAATGAAAATAACACATCCCCCCCCCACCCCATAATCTGCATGCAGTTTTAATGTTGTAGCACCTTGTCAATTTTCTATTTGCTATGACATCATTCTTAGATCTTTTGCAAGGATGAAATATGTAACAAATTAGAAGAATATTAGTCAAATACTTTATCCTTTCTTACTCTTGCATAGAACGGATATCATATGTACTCGATGTAAGGGAAATAACTCCTATAAAAACGGGAAAAAACTTATAATTTTAAAATCAAATTCGGAATGTGTAAAAGGTCTATTGAAGTCATGATCAAAATCAGTAATTGCATGGCTGTCATTTTGAGCAACATTTATGTATTTATTACACAATAAGGCAAGTGCGTGAATGCTTATTCGGACGCTTGTTTATGAATTTGTTTTTATAAGTAACATTTTGTGTGTTTCTTGTGTAACAAAAGTTGTTTGCTTGATTTCATTTCATACACACAGTATACTGGAAAGTACAATTCTTTGCTGTGTAAAAACGTCACATGCTATTTTATGCTTCATAAATGTTTTCATATTTTCACATTTACTTGACTTCTTCTCAGACATGGGTTAAAATCCTAATTGCTTCAATAAATTATGTTTTGTATTAGAAATTTTGCGGTATATATAAAAATGATGAAATAAAGTTTGTTTAAAGAGCGATTGTCAACAATTCGACAAATATCAACAAAACGCACAACCACCTCGCGTGTAAAATAAATGAGGCGGATTAGGGCTAGAGCTGTGATATTTAACGGCACATTCAACAATATTTCAGGTATATTGTGATGGTCAGTTCTATTGGTGGAGGAAAATGGAGTACCCGGAGAAAACCACTGAATTGTCGCAAAGTACTGACAATCTTTATCATATACTGTTACATCGAGTACACCACGCTATGAGGGGGATTGGAGCTCGCAACTTTAGTGGTTATATACACTGATTGTATATACAGTTGTAAATCAATCTAATTAAAATTATATCTCCACACTTGCTCCCTATTTTCTATCGGTTGTTTTGTAGTTGTGTGTTGGTCTATTAGTACAAAGAGGACCTCGTCATCAACTCATCAAAATATAACTTGTCCGCGCCATGATATAACTGAACAAAAATATAATTTGGCGTAAAACCACAATCAATCAATCACTTGCTTTCATTATAGATTTTTGTTGGTTGTACAATTACAGGTGAAAATATTCAATTCATATTCATGACGAATATTAGAGTAGGATGTGAACAAAATAGTAACGCTCAAATGCTTTATTTTTGGTAACATCAGTGTAGAAATGAATAACACCAAGAAGAACTTGACGATACCAAAGGGAGGTAATCATAATCCTAAATCAAAGAACAGACAACACAATGGACAAACGAAAAAAGTACAAAAGGACAAACAACGATCTACAAAACATATAGCATAAATGTAAAGATCGAGTAACACGAACCCCACTAAAAACCCAGATTAAGACTAAGTAAGAAATAAACAAACATCGGATTAACTTACATTTCGTGTATTTGTATTTATTATTTTCGCTAATTTTTATTTTTTCCAACATATATTACCTTAAATCAAATAAACCGGGATATCAAAACAAAAACACACAGGTGAAACAACAACAACAACAAAAAAGAGAACAAAAGCTAGGAAAACATCTATCATTGATGCCAGGTGTTTCGGAAGGGTTCTTATATCCTGTTCCAGAAATGACTGACATGTTAATCTTATTCACGATGACCTTTGATGTCTTCCCCCTCAAGGTATGGCGGAAGAATAAGTGCACAACACGTGTGTTGATATTGTATGAATAGTGGATTTGCACACGATTAACAACCTTCCGTGAGGAAAAGTTATGAACTATCCTGCGGAAGTCTTACTTTTCAGACAGAGTTATCGCTCCTATCGGGATGCTGTCATAGTTCCTATTTAGCGTATTATTTTCTGACTTGTGAATATATAAGTAGAAAATCTATGTCTAAAACAAGAAAGTCAAAATTTGGCAAAATTATATGAAATCACCTTAAATAACAAATGAGGTCACAAATGGGTTTATCCTGTATGAAGACATCTTGATATGCATGTTCTGTATATTCAATTTTGCTTAAATGAAGGCTGTTCATTCAAGAGGGTTTTGGTGTTTTAAGCCACTTTCAACAATATTTCAGTTATATCGTGGCGGTCAATTTTATTGGTATTGGAATCCGGGCCGCAAGTCAATAACATATTTTATCACATAATGCTGTATCGAGTACACCTCGCCATGAGCGGGATTTCAACTCACAACTTTAGTTGCTCATTCAAGAGCTGGACTTAAAAGTTTGTATATATGTGTAAGTAGGTATGTTTAGATTATTGCTCAAGCCTTTCAATAAAGATTTCATTAAGGCATCTCTGTAAAGATTTAAATGTGCTTAAGTAACGACATTCTATATAACACTGAAATGAAAAACTAAAAATACGACACTGTCGGAACAATTCCAAAATAAAATATCAAAATAGTAGAGACAATAAACGATCCCCCATAACACATAAATATATGACCATTTACTTTCCTGGCTTGGTACAGGCACTCCAATAAAGTGGTGGAGTTAAACTAGTATTATGAATCAAAACCTCCCCTCTTAATGAAATGATATAGTCATGCAAACGCTTTGGAAGGGTTAATTAATTAAGATAAATTTAGGCACGGTGGTGCAGTTTTTGTTTGCATAAAAACAATTCATGTGTTTACGCCACACGGGAACAAATGCAGTTTTTGATGACATATTCGTACATTAGATGATACCGTTGTAATTATGCATCCGGATTGTGGCCACGAGTTAAATAAAAATGTCCGCATCCATGTCTCTTCAATGCTTCCATAATTTTGCAGCCTATCATGTTAAATGTATAACATAATTATAGGATAATTTGTCATTGCAATCAGTGCCGAATTTACCATTGTGCTTAAGCACTTTACTTTATAATGATTTTATTGTCAATATATATACAATTGGATTGGGAACAAGTTTTTACAACTTACTAGTCCCTCTCCATACAAATACATTAATAGCATAAATAAATGCTTAAGCACAGGGCCCCGTTGACCAGGGGGGGGGGGCATTTTCCTGCCAAATTTTCTTTTACGTCTGACCTAATATTACGTACTATTTTAACTATTCCTAAATTTCCTGAGCATGTATACCTGACTGCCTGTTTAGGCCAACTGGGTCTACCTCCTTCAGGGCCCAAGTAAGGGGCCTCTTAACTTAAATAACCCAGGGCCTCATTTGTCCTAATCCGGCACTGAATTGCAATCAATAAAGAAGCTGCACATGATTATGGAAATGTGACCTACTGATATATCAAAGCTTAAAATCCCACCCATGTGGATATGTTTCAATGGAAAATGTACGACATAGTCATGGACACTGCGTGGAATTGCATAAAACATGAATCCATTCATTTTCGATAAAACTATGTGTAACGTTATTTCTTTTGGAATGTAATTAAATGTGATTTTTTTTTATTTGATCACGAAACAATAAAATAATACGATATATCTACTAAAATGTGGAATGCATGCTCTCTACAGTAGAACAAATATAATCCAGTTCCGATATAAACTTTTTCTCAATTAAATTTTTCAGACAGACCCCCCTCCCCTTAAAAAAAAATATGTGAATAAAAACCTGAGAATCATTCCATTTCTCTTGATGATATCATTTTCATTCCATGTCGTTTTCTGCACATGTTAGTGTTACACAGAACGATCGATCAATTTCTTTTTTGTCAATCATCATTCATTTCTCTTATGGGAAAACACACACACTAGGCAATTATTTTATTTAACAAAAAAAAACAAAAACATACAAATATGTTCTTGTGTAAGATTTTTTTTTGTGTAAGGTGTTGAAAATCTGATTGCCCTTTATTTGTGATAAATGAATGAACAAAGTAGTTGTTATAAAAATCGAACGCCCAGGTAATTGATAACTTAGTCTGGAGTGATGAATGGAGTGATGTTGGATTTCTCTGGAATTTTAACACTATTACGTTAATTGATGGACGATACCGGTAAGTAATTATAATATATTTATTGTCAATGCTATACTTACTATTACTTAGTCATATAGAATATTATACCCGTAGAAATGGGCAAATCTATAAATACCTTATTATATATATTCTTGGATGAGGGCAAGAATGATGCTTCAATCCCCCTTGTCCCTCAGTAAAAAAAAAAAATCCCATTAATTATCATGAATGTGATGAAAAAATATTTTTGTATTTTATTCGCGATTTTCCAAATAAATTGAGGACGTTTTACGGAAAGAAAATCGACTTGGCTACATCTAGTGTGTCTTTTTAACAGTGTGTGTGTGGGGGGGGGGGGGGTAATTTGCTGTTGTTTTTTTTCTTTTGTTTCTAATTATTTTGGAAGTGGGGGTTGTTTTCATTTTAGTTGTTTTTATTATTATTTTTTTTTTTTAATTAATATTGTTTTTGTGTTTGTTTTCTTTTGTTTCTCCGGTGTTGTTATTTGGGGGAGGGGGCAAATATTATTGATTTTCGTAGATTGCAATTGTTTTATATTTTTCCTTCCTCTTTCTTCGTGTTTTCAATTAGCATGCAAGTAACAAAACCACGGGCTTGTTATGCAATATTTAATATGTATATTTTCTGATCCCAATAGAATACCAAATGCTTGAAATATCGTGGACATCAGATTATTCCCGGTTGTACTTTCTATGAAACTGACCACTATTCGTAGTATAAAATTGGAAATTGCTTACAGATAGAAACTGGAGATTGTTATAAGCGTAAAATTTCCGGATGCAGCAATAAATTAAAACATAGACTTCTAATCAGGTACGCCTTGTGCGTTTAATCAGGTGCGCCTCGTGCGTTTAAGAAATAACCTTCATCTCTCAATGGTAACAGACTGAAACCTAATAATTTTAAAGTCTTTGGGATCAACAAAACCAAAGGTCATAAAAAGGATAGCTAAGGTAATCAATGCCTGGGGGCACTGTCGTCTTAACGTATGGACACGTCCATATGGGCCCCATGTTAATCTATGTATGTTGTGTACAACATGTTTTTAATGTTTAAAACCTGATTTTGTTGGAAGTACCAATGCAATAAATATATGTTTAATTTTATCAACATTTACATTTTTATTCCTGTGAGTGGTTGTGTAGATATGGGCCCTAGTGCACTGCTTTGCCCGGAGCCTATAAGGTTGCAAAGATGGCCCTGACTGAGGGAGATGACACTTAGATTTGATAACCATTATAGTGATGGATTTTTGTTTAACGCAAAGTAAGCATATTGTCAGCTATATCATGATGAGACAAAAATACGTTTTGATGTGATGATGATGTCCTCTTTATACTAGACTCGATACGCTGAATTGGATTTTGATACGGACACGTTATCCTGAACCAACTAGTCGCTCCTCTTACTCCTTAATGGCGTGGGTTCGTGCCCGGCTTTGCAAATTACAAAAAATGTGCACTCGACTGGCAGCCGCAAGTGATAAAGTTTACCAGTTGCTTACCCATGGTCGGTGGTTCTCTCCGGGTACTCCGGCTTCTTCCACCACTAAAACTGGTCGCCATGATATAGCTGAAATATTCATGAAAGTGGCGTTAAAACACCCCAAAAAAATACTCCTTATTGCAGGCTGCTTACATGAGAAGCAACAAATACCATTTTTTATAGCCTTCAGATTGACAAGACCGTGACTCGAACCCACGATCTGCCTGACATGAACCAAGCACGACCGATATGTTTAAAAAAAATATTAAATTGTAAATAATGACGTTTTTGTCTTGCATTATTTCAGTATTTTTTTCTTTAGATTTTTATTTCTTATCACAATTTACACCAAAATGAACAAAGTTGTCCTTTAACTAGGTCAATAAAGAATAAAGAATGATTGTTTTTGATACAAAACTAATACAAACTCCTCCCTAATGTATTAAAGTTGATAAAGATCAAACGATGTGTATTCTGTTAAAGTAAAAATACAGCAAATAAAGTTATAATGTTGCTATAAACAGCCGTCGTTAGTAAATGGATGCACTATATTTGTTTGCGTGACATTATAACTTTAAAGGTCAAACGACTGAACAGATTAGTCAGCGTAAGAAAAAAAACCAAACAAATGTCTTAAAGTCACGATAAAAAGAAATAGAAATAATCGAAAAAAGAAGTTTTTTCTTCAATTAAGAGTTATTTCCGTGAAAACAAATATAGGTCAGACTATTAATAAACATGCAAAACAATTATAGGGGTATCATTTTATTTATTCTATTGGTAAATTCAACTCTGCTGTCATGTGGAAGATGTGGTTTGTCATTGTAAGTCATCAAATTTGCATCCTATTAAAAGCATTCCGCCTGGAGGACAATGACAGAAAAGGGATGACGTAACGTATTATTGTGTAATTGATCGAGTGATTGTTCTTTAACACCAAGTGAGCATTTTTCACATATATCATTGTGATACCGATATAAGACGATTATAATGTCTGCTTTGGTCTGTTTTGGTTTATGGTGTTTAACACCACTTTCAACAATATTTCAGTTGTATCGTGGCGGTCAGTTTTATTGGTGGAAGAAACCGGAGTACCCGGAGAAAACCACGTCTGCTTTGCACTAGGCCGACACGCATATTTGTATTTTTTCCAAATAGTACTAGCTGACTTAAATAACAGTCCGCTAGTAGACATGTCGCTCCATTCGGACACATTATCCCTTTTCCGAGCCAACCAGTCCTTGCTCTTACATCTATTCTGCTGTGTTCATTAGCAGAGAAACCGAGCAAATACCAATTTTAGAATCTTTGGTTTGGCTCGAACCCACGATCTACCACACTCGAGGCGACCTTGCTAACTTTTACACCACCAATATGTGTGAAGGCAATGGACCAAAATACAAAGAAGGTTTCTGAGAACTCAATCCTCTCATGTCTCTCAATACAATAACAATTCCTCAACGGTACATCATTTTAAACTTTGTCAATATTTCTACAGAAACTAACAGATCCATGTCATGTGATATATTATGAGCAATCTTTTCCGTATCTATTCTATATAAAGGGACCGGGTGGCTCAATGAGTTAGGAAATTTGGTTACCTCACAACTCATACAAGCTTATCACCAATACGGCGTGGATCGCACCCGGCTTTGTAAATTACAAAAAAGGGTGCACTCGACTCGCAGCCGCAAGTGATAAAGTTTACTAGTTGCGTTCCCACGGTCGGTGGTTCTCTTCAGGTACTCCGGCTTCTTCCACCACTAAAACTGGTCGCCATGATATAGCTGAAATATTGCCGAAAGTGGCGTTAAACACAAAAAATCATTAAAATTAATCATTAGGTACAGTCAAAGTTGGAACATTGAAAAGCAAAATAATTTAAAAATCTTTGAGAGTAAGAAACCAAAGGACATAAGCAGAATAACTCAAATCGTCTTTAAGGTTAAATATAGCAGAGGGAAACTGATTTTTTTGTGTGTGAGATCCTCGGTCGTTTATTTGTACGTCAATACTACAGTTAAACCTGTCTAAACCGAACCCTGAGTAAACCGAAAACCTGCCTAAACCAGACAGACTTCACAGTCCCATTTATACTAAAAGTCTATGTAATTTGAACCTGTGTAAACCAAACCCCTGTCTAAACTGAACAAATTCTTCAATCCAAAGGGGGTTCGGCTTAGACAGGTTTACCTGCACAACAAATAATTCATTCAAATCTAACAAGAAATGTGTGCATCACAAAATACGCCAGTCTATATAAATTATCGAACGGTATAATGGTAATTCAGTCAAACAACTAATCATGTGAGCAGATTATTGTGCGGAAACGATCCTGTTGTCAGAAATTATATTTATGGTAACGGTGACCTTGACCTTTGACCTAATGACCCCAAAATAAATAGGGTTCTTCCCCTTCCACAGGGCAATCATGTGCTCAAGTTGGGTAAAGATCCAATATACAGAACTAAAGTTATCATGTGGAAACGACCCTGTTGTCAAAAATTATATTTATAGTAACGGTGACCTTGACATTTGACATAATGTCCCCAATAGGGCTCATCCCCTTCCACAGGGGAATAATGTGGCCAAGTTTGGTAAAGATCCGATATACAGAACTAAAGTTATTGTGTGGAAACCTGTGTGGAAATGAGTAGTAATCCAAGTAGATTTTAAATGTTTTGAAAATATGAATATAATGAGGAGCATGGAACAAGGAGAACCCGTAATTGAAAAATAAATGGCCGTCATTCAGTTTCTATATCGGTAGGTATCCATTTTTGTCCCCCAGGAGTATGCACATAATAAAAGAATACTTTCCGGAAAAGGACACGTATAGATTTGCATCTTATTGTAGGAGGTATGAATATTATCTAAATTCATCTTAATTTAGTTCCAAAGATGCGCATTTCTGTATTGAAACGTTAAAGAGAAGAAAATATCGAAATCTTTAGGAAAACCATGAAAATGATATATTATATATTATGCCTGAAGGATATGCAGAAAAACAAACAAACAATGGATTCTCAAATTCAATATATAAATAAATATATTGATTCTATGTCAGATCCCAAGTTCTAGACTTAAAGCTATTCAGTACACCTTTCGAATTCGTATTCAAAAATTGTTCAATCAAAACATAGTATTCATTTGATGAAATTTTCTGATTGGCTGCTTTTTGGAATAGGAGTACAAACTGGTGATATCTTCAGGAATGAACATTCATACAACAATGATATCAGGACAAGGGTAGTAACAATATTATGGTATCAATACTAATTGAGTACACGTAATGTGTGTGCATATTTGCATTGAACTTCTTCATTGGTGTCTGATTCCATTTATGGAAATTAAAATAGATTACAAAACTTTGAAGAGCAAAAAAAAGAAAACCAACAAAAAAATAAGATTACCAGCAAAGCAATAACAAAACATAACTAAGCAAAACAAAGCAAAGCAAAACTTCAAAACTTGCCATATTTTATACCAGTAAATGTTATATAAGCTTAACGTTGATAAAATATAAATTTCAACATGACGTCCTTCTTTCGCTTTGTGAACAAACGAGTGATTTATCGATTGGGTATAATCTTATTAGCACATGCGCCGATGCATGTGACTGACTTTTCCGTCGTAAATGTACATGTTGATGAATTATCGTCTGCTCGAATTTGGCAGCATAAATTGTGTGCGACATTGTCCGCAAACGTAAATATAAATTTCAGTCTTCCAATCAAAGTATGCTACTGTATATGTACTCTGGCTCGGAATAAAATACTAACATCCGCCAACTCGTGTTAAAACTCAAAACACATTCTGCCTTCTATGATTTATTTCTTAATTAAACCTTAATTTCACAATATTTCGAATGACTGTAATGTTCCTCTCGTTCGTGTGATGCGCCTAAGAGGTGCCATAATATTGAAAAATTAGAGCATTACCAACTGTTGTGCGATGTTTAGCATAAAAGGGTGATAAAACATCATTTTTTGGTGTGAATTTTCCAGTAATATACGGTAACATAAAAAAGAAAGCCCGTCATATTTCTTTTTGAATTTCCATTTAAATTACAAAAATATCACAGATTTTTATTGACTGTTACAATGATAAATGTATTTAGTGTTATATCTGTCTACCAAATAAAAAAATAACAATCAACGAGGAAAAATTATAAAAAAAAAACATCGCAATAATTTGAATGGACGAGAACCAATATTATACATTAAATCATTTAACATAGGAAAGCTCTTATAGATTTATGGAGTTGTCGCGACATTAATCGTATGGTAGTTAGATTTACAACTACCTGTGCAATCAGTGCCTATCATTACTAACGTTGTGAGATCGAATCCCGCTCATGACGAGGTGTACTAGATACAACATTATGTGATAAAGTTTGTCAGTGACTTATGACAGGGTGGTGGTTTTCTCGGGGTTCTCGGTTTCCCCCATCAATAAAACTGACCGCCACGAAATAACTGAAATATTGTTGAAAGTGGCGTTAGACATTATATAGATTCAGTTTTTAGTGGTAAACAACAAAGAAGACCACGATGTTTTAAAAATTATCATTAACACGGCGAAATACATTTGAGCGAATTGACAGGACAAAAGAGCGAAATAAAACGGACATATGAGCGACAACTTGTAACCCATTTGAGCGACAACTTGTAACCCATTTGAGCGACAACTTGTAACCAATTTGAGCGACAACTTGTAACCTATTTGAGCGACAACTTGTAACCTATTTGAGCGACAACTTGTAACCCATTTGAGCGACAACTTGTAACCAATTTGAGCGACAACTTGTAACC
>MJUT01049757.1:1171963-1192307 GCA_002080005.1 Gigantidas platifrons | reverse complement strand
ATCCATTTGAGCGACAACTTGTAATCCATTTGAGCGACAACTTGTAACCCATTTGAGCGACAACTTGTAACCCATTTGAGCAAAAATTGAGTAACTCATTTGAGCGAGAATAAACTCCTCCGTTAGACAGACATTAAGTCCGTTATCCCCTTCTCACCACATAGAGGTGGGAGTCGGTTTTCGAGCAGGATATTGTCTTGTTGTATTTATAAAAGTTCAGCGTTATTTTAAATGTTTAAAGCAAAATATATAAACATGAAGATGATAAGATCCTCTCATAATTCCGTTGTTGCTTGGTATCTAAGCCCAAGAATATGAGTGTATTCATCAGGTAGATGTTTTGAGAGTCGCTCAATTGTCCACATAGATTTTAGGGTCAATTGAAATTGTGACGCTCAAGTGTCCACTAATGTTGTCGCTCAAATGTCCAAAGTGTATATTTATTTTTTCGCTCAAATGTCCATCACCCCATTAACAAGCGTAAGATTTAAAACACCATGCAGCATATTTTAAATGTAAGAACACTTTTTTCAGAATGGTATATCCATCGTTTAATGATTTCAACAATAAGTGTCCGTTTTATTCTTATAACGCGTGAATGACCTCACGATTTCTCTAACAGGGGATATTCGGGCCCATAAAACTATTTAGCCCTGCCACTTGTTATCGAAGTGCCTGTATCAAGCCAGAAGAGTGAACGGTCATGTATATGTGCGTTAGGCTATCGATTATGTCTTTGTTTCTATGTTTTTGAAACTGTTTCGTCGACGTATTTTTTTTTTCAATTCATTACCGTAACTGTAGTAAAATATCATTTATATTTCATATTTTCTGTATTGTTTCTTATTTCATTGACAGATTTTACTAGTAGAGCAGGAACTGTCTACTCTTCGGGAGCACATGCGTTCACCTTCGGTTTTTAGTAGGGTTCTATCTTCAGTTTTCTGTATAGACTTTAGTAGATAATTCTTTGTTCTTTTGGCCTTCTTCTTTTGGCCATTGTATTGTATGTCATTTGTTTTCTATTTATGGTTTCTAATTACACCTTTGTAATCTCCAAACTTTTCTTGTAGCTTTGTTAACTACATCCCTTCATCTGTTCGTTTGACATCGCATTGCATTGTGCACGTCCAGTAAACACAATAAATATTTAGGTTACATTAAATTGTTACTGTATGCACAGCAAGTCGAACATCTTGGTGTTTACTAAACACTTTATAATTTGTTTACCTTGATGCTCACACAACACCTGGCTCCTGCTGCCAGATTCTCTGCCAGGTAATTATATCAGTAACATTTATTATGATACAATTAGGTATACATTTGTATATACAATGTGATCGTTTATAATGTACCAGCATCATGGCTTGAAAATGCCTGTACCAAGTCAGGGTCATTACGGTTTTCACAGGTTTCCGGTTGTTGCCTGATTTTGTCTGTTTATATACTTATGAGTTTTGACTTTCCCTTTTGAATATTGTTCGGAATTAGGTAATTTTGTTATTACCATTATTGTACTTTTTCTTTTGGCCATTGTGTTGTCTGTTCTTCTTCGATATACGGATTCTGATTACCCCTTTGGTATCTTAAAATTCTTCTTGAGGATCAAAACACATTCATCTTAATGGAATTGGTCTCCATTAAAGAGTGTTGTGATTAGGACCCTTTAAGTCCCTTCATTAAAATAAATATGTTCCTTTTTCAGGTCAAAATTGTAAAACTTGCAAGAGCAAACTTATATTCTGCGGGTTTTTTTGGTTTTTTTTTAGAAATTGCTCCCAAAAACTCTTAAATAATTTGGCATTCCGATCGTTATCACTTGAATAGATCTGATGAAGGACTGTGTTATGATAAGGATCATTTATCCTCTCGTCCGTTGAAATCGGTCACCATTTTGGAATGCGCTGTCATGTGAGTTCAGATGTCGATGACGTCATTTATCCTGCAAACTGCGTCCAGAAATAGATATTGAATTTACTTTCACTTTGATCAAGACAACAATGAGATTTAAACAGATAAGAAAAGATAGCTATGGGTTTTGGTGTCAAAATGGTGCCATTTTACTATTACCATATTGGCTTAATAATCAAAGTCAAATATTTCCAGAAAAACACAGTCCGTAGTGGATAATTTGCATATCTTATGTTTGTTTACATTCCACTGCGCATCTTGACCTATATTTATAACTCCATTAGGCAACGGAAATGACATTGTTTTCGTTTTGAAATTAAGTAATTCCTTAGACAATTTTCAGATTTTTAGCGGGAATTTGTGGGTAATAAATATATGATTTAATATGAATTACATGGAATATTGGACATGGATAAAATTGTGCATGAAAATAGAGATATTATCTGCTGAAAATAAGTGACAGCAAATACAATTTAATGACAAAATGACGAAATATAGAAAAAGCAAATTAAAAAATATTGTAAAATACAATCTCCTAGGCCTATTTGTGTTCCACGCGACTATTTTATGGTTGACCGATTTCAGGTAACGTGACTTGGGCGCCATTACAAAACATATGCAAACAAAAAAGATCAGCGAGCCGACATTTCCTCATCAAATTAAACGATGTTTTGGCATTATATTTTGCTTAAGTGCCCAAGTAAACATGGCATTTATCTTTGGTATAAATACCAATTTGAATGAGAATTATAAGGAAATGTCTTAACTGACCGATTTACGGTCACATGTGGATATACCCCAAAAGTTAAAAAAAATATTTCCAGTCAAATTTGTAAAAATTCAAGAAAATAAACATATGTTGATTGTGTTTTTTGGAAAATTTTAGTCAAAGGACTTTTAAATCATTTGGCGTTACAATCTTTTGACTATGAACGTACCTGATGAAGGTTATTCCAGTCACGCTTCGATATCTACGTTTTATTTAATATGAACAAGAACGATTTGATTGATTTATTGTGTTTAACGCCACTTTCAGCAATATTTCAGCTATATCATGGCGACCAGTTTTAGTTGTGGAAGAAGCCGGAGTACCCAGAGATAACCACCAACCATGGGCAAACAACTGGTAAGCTGTATCACTTGCAGCTGCGAGTCGAGTGCACCCTTTTTTTGTAATTTACAAAGCCGGGCGTGAACCCACGCCGTATTGATGATAGGCTTGTATGAGTTGTTAGGTAATCTAACTACCTAACTCATTGAGGACTTTTAACTTATTTGGCGTTACAATCTTTTGACTATGAACGTACCTGGTGAGTGTTATTCCAGTCACGTGATGAGTGTTATTCCAGTCACGTGTCGATATATACGGTTTTTTTTAAATATGAACAAGAACGAATACAACACCAACGTATTTCGTAAAATATGTTATACGATATTCACTAAAATTAAGAGAACTGTAGCGATTTTGAGAAAAAAAAGTAAATTGTGACATTCAGCTGAAATCGTTGTTGGGTCATGAAAAAATAAATTAAGACAGAAAGTTCAATTCCTTTTACAGTTGGGTATTAATATTAATCTATGACTTGGAAGCTTTGATTTTAAGGGACAAATGAGGTGTGTGGGGGTCTTAAATGTCTGTCTTTGAATTGAAGATAATATTAACCTATATTCTATTTAATTATATGCTTTGAGACGCAAACTACCCACGTTCAAGTAGTGTTGGCCTAAAGGGACGATCTGGGAACAAAAAGTACAAAGATAAATCTCAAAGAAACTAATAGAACAAGCGCTCGAACAACACATGCTTCACACACAAAAATAAAATAAAAATATTATAATGAAAATTAAAAAAATATTAAAAAAAACAACAAAAAATCGTCCAATCGGAAGTTTGTATATACTGTAATACATGTTTTGATTGGTCTTTTTGTATGAACAGAAAATCGTACTCGAAACTGCTGCACTTTTAGTCGTCAAACTTCTCTGATAATAAAGTCTTGAAATATAAATTCCAACACAAAGAGAATCGTCCCACAATGTATCATATACGTGTAATTAGAAGTAGAAAAGGTCTGATAGAACTGTATATAATACACATTGGAATTAAATCACGTTTCGATATTGATTTAATGAAATCACTACTGTTATACATTTAGACATTTAAATTGCATGAATGGATTTTGGATATAATGAATCTGTAATCAGTAAATGATACCAAAGACAACATGGCGTAAAATGCAATGTTTATGGCTAATGTGTATTGAAAATTGGGTCTGAAATACCATGACATCTGGCTTTGATTGCTTCACTGTGTACATGGTCACGTATTGTTTGCATTATTAGTATTTAATCATGCAATCGATATTTGTTCCATGTAATAGAGGCAATTATCAGAAGTATATGATATTGAAAGTGATTGAGACGGAATGTAGTATAGATGATAGTAGTATTGCTGTCTGTACAAATGCACAAAAAAATCACAAATAAAAAATCATAAGCAGAACAAAACAAAAACAAAACAAAAAACAAAAACAAAAATAAACAAAAACAAAAAACAAAAACAAAGATAAACCCAACATAAATTAAAAAATAGTAATAATAACAGAAAAAAAAGTTTGTCAGTGACTTGCGGCAAGTCTTTGGTTTTCTCCGGTTATTCCTGTTACATCCACCAATAAAACTGACCGCCACGATACAACTGAAATATTGTTGAAACTACTGTTAAACATCATAAACCTAACCCTAACACAAGATTAACATGAGATACATATTGTTAATATTTTTCTTTTTTCTAGTATCTATATCTGCAATAAACACCAGATGCTGTCGTGCCCATTTTTTATTTTTTTTACCTCTCATCTTCGTAGCAAGTGAATATAGATCTGATTCAAAATGTCATAATGCGTATTATGGCTAAAATATACATATAGCCGACAACTTGAATCACATATACCTAGTTCTAGTTAATATAATTCTGGCTTTAAGCAAAAAAAAACAAAAACAAAAACAAAACAAAAAAACAAAAAAAAAACAAACGGATATTGACCCGATAAAAGAGACAACAAATTATTATTTTAATCTAAAATGAAGACATTTAGTGCGCATGTCGCGTTGCTAGAAAAACCCTTATTAGGTACTCACAAAGTCAAATGATCGAAAAGCCTAACAATTTCAGTCTTTTGCAGCAATCAAACTAAAGGGCATACACAGAATAGCCAAAATCGGGGAATAATGGTAATATCAAAATTACCGAACTCCGAACAATCTTCCAAAGGGAAAGTCAAACCTCATAAGTATATAAACAGACAAAATCAGTCAACAACCGGAAAACTGTAAAATTCGTAATGACCCTGACTTGGTACAGGCATTTCCAAAGAAATGGTGGGTTGAATCAGATTTTAAGGCGCCAAACCTCTCGCTTTCATTAAGTGTACCTATGCCTGAGTTCAGTAAACATTATTATTTAAGAACTGTAAATTAAAAAAAATAAATATATCCAATAAACCACGTCAGTACAGAAGCACTGACTACTGAGCGGATGATACCATCGGGGAATTATTGTCCAAACAGCAGAATAAAATATATATTAAGAAACGTTTGAATATACATGTACCAAACTCCAAAGGGGCAAACAGAAGCCGTTAATCGAAGAACATACAATGGTTAATGGAAAAAGGATAAACAATGATTTACAAAACACTACACAGAAAAAAAATCCATGCAGACTGAGCAACACTAAAAGCAATGTAAGCAGTTCCTGCTCCACTAATGTCACCCGTCATGTTACTCTTGTAACAAACCTGGTAATATGTTATGAATAAGTAAATGATTGTCATGAATAAATATAAATAATAAGCTTTCTTTTTTTTTATCGCATTTTATTCGGCTATTTTTGGTATGTGTCTAATATAATGTGAACTCAAATTTAAAGTTAGCCGACAGCTTGAATCGCAAAACTAGACATAGTTATATTTTAATCCTGACATTAAACAAAAATCATTTTGCAGTAAATAACAAGGCAAATTATTATTATTAAATCCGTCTCTGTAGATCCGTACACGCCAGGGAAACTTTACCATCTAGTTGTAAACAAATCCGATTTGACACATTTATTAACATGACGGGTATCACTAGTGGAGCAGGAACTACCTACCCTTCCGCTGTACCTACGTTCATCCCCGGTTTTTAGTGGGATTCGTGTTACTCGTTCTTTAGTTTTTTGTGGATCGTTGTTTGTCCTTTTGTACTTGTTCTTTTGGCCATTGTATTGCATATACAGATTCCGATTACCTCTTTGGTATCTTCAAGCTATTCTTATATCCATTTGTTTTAAAAGTCGGGCAGAAAATTAATTTTTATTGATATTTGCATTAAAATCATTTGTATCAGAAACATTAATTTTGTTGTGAAAATGACAATAACAAGCTTTGAGAATAACGTCATGTAAAATCAAATAAATTCTATAATAAAATTGTTGTAAATTAAGTAAATCCTTCGTTTTTATTGCATCCTCTTTCTTGTCTGGCGTAAAAAGATTAAATTGTTCTCTCAAATCTTTTCAAAGCCAGCTTTTTACTGTAGCAGATTTTGTTAATAGACATGGACGAATCATTTCATCTTATAAATGTCAACACCACCATAATATCAGATTCCCACTAGGAATTAGCTTACAAAATTAACACATACTAAAAGAAAAATCATCGATTTCGTTTAGCCTGTTTTTCAGTCTTCAGTGAATCTGTTACTAATAAAATTGTTTGATTGTCTTAAGTATTGCATCAAGAAGATTTTGAAGATACCAAAATGGGTAATCAGAATCCGTCTATCGAAGAACAGACAACACAATAGTCAAAAGAAAAAGTACAAAAGGACAAACAACGATCTACAAAACATACATATAAAACTAAAGATCGAGTAACACGAACTCCACTAAAATTGATTTTGGTATAGCATAAAGCGGACATCATCATCTGCTCATCGAAATGAAGCTTATTCTCGTCATGATATAGCTGAAAAATTGCTCATCTGACTTAAAAAAACATCGATTTCGTTTTGCTTGTTCCCAGTGAATATGCTAAGAATAAAATGGTTTCTCCTCTTATCTAGTGTATTAAACAACTGTATAAATACAGAGAAGTTGATTTATTTTATAGTGAGACATAATGTGGTGTAATAATTAGCCTGCTTGTCCAAATTTTGCAAATGGCGGATTCGAATCCCACTCGGGTCAGACCAAGGAATATTAAATTTGTATTTGCTGCTTCCCAGATCAGCACGCAGCATCAACGAGTAAGTTCAAAGTCCAAATGAAGCGCCTGTCTATCTGTGGATTTTTGTTTCAGTGAGCTAGCTGCACTATAGAGTGATTTTTTGTGTTTTAACGCCAATTTCAGCAATATTTCAGTTATATCATGGCGACCAGTTTTAGTGGTGGAGGAAGCCGGAGTACCCGGACAGAACCACCGACCATGGGCAATCAACTGGTTTGATCACTTGCGGCTATGAGTCGAGTGCACCCTTTTTGTAATTTACAAAGCCGGGCGCGAACCTACGCCGTATTGGTGATAGGCTTGTATGAGTTGTTAGGTAATCCAACTACCTAACTCATTGAGCCACCCGGGCCCTCGGGTGCACTATAAACACCCTACCCAGCCTGTTAGTTATATCCACATCGGACATCATTGCCATCATCATGATGATTATTTCATTGAAATGTAACTTGTTCTCGCCATGATATAGCTGATACATTGCTCCACTGGTGTAAAACAATAATCACTGCCTCACTATTTTGCCAGTGTCATAACTTCTGTTGAAATTCGTAATCATTTTTTACTGTCGTCGTCACTTTGCACAGTTGTATTCATTTCATGCATACAGAGATATGTCTATTATTTAAATGTTCATTATTATATAAATTAATTTTAGAGTCACATGTAATTTTATACGTGTTTTGATTGGTTTAAAAACATTAATATATTTTTCAATATCATAACAAAAAAGGTTTGAATTCATTTATAAGGATTAATCGAAATTATTTGTTCGGTTGATTCGAAATAACCTCAATAAGGTTGTACACATCCTTGCGTACACGGTGTGTACAACCTGATTGAGGTTATTTCTTCATGAACCGAACAAAAATTGCGATCAATCCTTAGTTAGATGTTCATTATGTGTGTTTGGTTGAGATCGCATCTGCTGTAACGAGGACAAATCATTTCAGTAGAATACTGTAATTGGTCCAGTGAGGACATGACTCATGTCATCACCTATTTACGTGGCAACATTTATGTGTGTCTTAAGAAAAGCTGTTGTTTAGTCAGAGTGTTGCAATTCCAATGAAGCAATTCCCCTACTCTAATTGGTTATTTATTTTTATGTGTATCTCAATGATTGGCAGATTATTGTTCACATTTAAATGATTCTTCAAAACATAAACTATCTAGTTCATTCGACATAAATATTCCTCAACGATATTGTCACCAATCCTGATTTTCTTATACATGTTTTGTATTGTAAACATATTTACACTAAAGAGCCAACGTTTAACTAATGCTAGCTACTGCTATTTTTCTTGTAATATAAGAATTAAATCTCTCTCTTAACGAAAAGAATGCACACAAGTTAATTACATAAATGAACTTTTCCTTTTTTTTTCTATTTGTTTTTGGTCTTTATTGGTTTGTTTTGTTTTGTTTTTTGTTTGTTCGTTTGTTTGTTTGTTTGTTTGTTTGTTGTTTTTTTTAGCGAGGTGTAGTGTTGTAGGTATAGGTCTGTTCTGTCTAAATCACCTTTCTATGACGTGTTTATTAACAGCTAGTTGATCTTGCCCGTGTCCGTGATGATGAATGTGCTCTAGTATTTACAGAATTGCATTACATCGCTTTGATGAAATATTGAACATTTACTTAATTGTATTACCGTAATAAAGAACGTCTATGCACAATACAGATATCTAATTAAGCGCACAATACGCGTTTCTTGAATAATATTCATCAGCAACTACCATGCATATAATTATAAAGGGTATTTCTCATTCAGATGACCCAGTGGAATATTACTAAGTAACGGAGTAACTATATACAATATATATTGTATGGAAACTCTTATTCACAAAGACTATGCTATATCAACAGTAGTCAAGTCTTATTTTAAGATAATTGCTGAATTAAGTTTATCTTGGGTCATATTTGATTGATTGATTGATTGATTGATTGATTGATTGATTGATTGATTGATTGATTGATTGATTGATTGATTGATTGATTGATTGATTGATTGATTTTTTTGTGCTTAACTCCACTTTCAGCAATATTTCAGCTATATCATGGCGACCAGTTTTAGTGGTAAGAAGAAACCGGGGTACCCGGAGAGAACCATCGACCATGGGCATGCATCTGGAAAGCTTTATCACTTCCGGTTGCGAGACGAGTGCACACTTTTTTTGTAATTTACAAAGCTGGGCGCGAACCCACGCCGTATTGGTGATAGTCTTGTATTAGTTGTTAGGTAATCCAACTACCTAACTCATTGAGCCACCCGGACCCTCGACTCATATTTTAATATTGTAGTTATGAAAAGAAAGTCTAAACAACGATCGCCGTAAATTCCACCACAGTCAACACATGGAACAAACACCTCTCATAGTCGTATGTTTATACAATTAAACCTGTCTTATGTGACCTTTCAAGGGACCATTGAATGCAGTCGTGGTCGTATGGTAGTTGGATTTACAACTACATGTGTAATCAGTTCCCATCACCACTAACGTTGTGAGTTCGAATCCTATTCGGGCGAGGTGTACTCGATACAGTATTATGTGACAAAGTTTGTCAGTGACTTGCGACATGTCGGTAGTTTTCTCCGGTTTCCTTCACCAATAAAACTGACCGCTATGATATAGCTTAAATATTGTACCTACCACCAAACCAATAATTTGACCATGAACGTACATTCTCGTGACGTATGCACTGAAGTAGAAATTTTTGCTTTTTTTATACTTTGAGTGTCCACTAATCCTACGTTTGCATTGTTAGTGGTATTATGCAGCTATTTTCTTGGATATGATTGGTGTCTTTAAATTTGTGATACATGTGCAAACTATATGTATTTTGTTTATATCACTTATGCGGTTTCATATCTATTTTTCGAGATGATATGACTATTATCGATATCATTTTGGGGTTTAAATCCCACTGCCTTTTTGCGCCTGTCCAACGACAGGTCGTTCTAAATTTCTTGAGTTTGACAGTTGCAAGACGAATGGTTTGTTTTGTTATAATTTCAATGGTAATATTCTCGACTCTTACTGTTTACATTATTATTTCTAGTATGTTCAGAATTTCGGGATGAATTGTTGAAATCTCATAATACACTTAGAGCAACTCATGGATGTAAACAGCTGAGATATTCTGAAGAACTCACAAGAGACACACAGATGTGGGCGGACATCATTGCAGACAAAGGCTACGTTCAGTTCAGTGAGCTACCAGGTATACTTTGAGTATTGGTCTATTATTTGTTTTTTTTATTGTATTCGTATAGCTTTAATTCAAAACCGATAAAAAACAAAATCTCAACAGAACAAATGTCATCATGAGATCAAATGTTTCAAGCAACAACCTACTATCTAATGGTAAGAAACGATACCAAAAGAGGTAATCAGAAGAAGGCAGACTTCTATCAACCTCTACAAAATATTGACCTCCTTCAGCAAGTTAGGAGCCCGGGTGGGTCAATGAGTTAGGTCGTTGGTTCTATCAGCTCATACAAGCCTATCACCAATACGGCGTGGGTTCGCGCCCATCTTTGTAAATTACAAAAACTGTGCACTCAACTCGCAGCCGCAAGTTATAAAGTTTACCGGTTGCTTGCCCAGGGTCGGTGGTTCTCTCCTGGTATTCCGGCTTCCTCCACCATTAAAACTGGTCGCCATGATATAGCTGAAATATTGCTGAAAGTGGCGTTAAACACCAAAATTCAAATTCAAATTCAACAAGTTGACGAGTATACCATGCCAGACAATACAATGTCCATCAGAAAAGGAACGAAATGACAAACAATGGTCAACAACATACTACTCAGAATGCTAATGATATTAAAACAATATCTGCACTCTAACTGGGGTGGACTCGGGTGCTCTGGAAGGGTCAACAGTGCCTGCTCAACTAAAGATTGCGAGACTTCATAAGTTGGAAATACTTGTGTACGATCCCTATTTGTTATATTTAGCAAATAAAAAAATGTTTAAACTAAACTACAGATTGCGTGAATATAAGCGCACTATGTTTAAAAAAATTAACAATTGAAATCTATGATTTTTTTATTCTATATATCTAAGGTAGAGGTGAAAACATTTGTTTTGTTGAAACGAACGGATCAAGACCAACCGGAAGTGGTGTTGCAGAATTATGGTACAAAGAAATAAACGACTATGATCATTTGCGCCCGCAGTGGAGCAAAGGTAACTTGAAGTCAAATTAGTTTACCCTTCCCGTCACATGGGGAGTCAGGGGCGGATCCAGGATCTCAAGTTACGGGGGGCGCACTTAAAAAGATCGCGCCGAGCGGAGCGAGGCGCGAAAATGTTTGGGGTATTTCGTGTGAAAAATCACGATTTTACGCAAAAAAATCATATTTTTTTCCAATTTTAGGGGGGGCGCCGGATCCCCCCTGGATCCGCCCCTGGGAGTGTCTATGATATGACATTGTAATTTTCATATTAGATCTACAAATTAGCGTCGTATCTTATTTTGATTTGATTGATTTTTGGTGTTTTAGCGCCACTTTCAGCAATATTTCAACTATATCATGGCGACCAGTTTTATTGGTGGAAGAAGCCGTAGTACCCTGAGAGAACCACCGACCCTGGGCAAGAAACTGGTAAACTTTATCACTTGCGACTGCGAGTCGAGTGCACCTTTTTGTAATTTACAAAGCCGGGCGCGAACCCACGCCATATTAGTGATAGGCTTGTATGAGTTGTTAGGTAATCCAACTATCCAACTCATTGAGCCACCCGGGCACTTATATCTTATTATGAAGATTATAAACATTTAACGCCCCTTTCTACAGTATTTCAGCTATATCGAGTACATCTTATAACGGGGAAAGAATGACCTCCATCACTTTAGTGGGGAAAGACTCCGATTGCAACCCACGTGTCTTAGATCAAATTTACGTATATATAATGCAGTCTTAGTGAATCCATATACTATAGTCGTAAAGTAATAATATAAAACGTGTTATGGTCGCCATCATGACTTGGTTAATCATTATGGAATGTCTGTATCACAGATGGCCATGGTTATGTTCCACTTGTCTTAGACAAATCTCGTCTTTCTCCCAATATTACTCATCACCAAGTTGTTTTATATAGATAACACGATTGGGCCAGTAGTGGATTAGGAATTGTCTCCCCTTTGGGTGTATTTGAGATCTCCTCCGATGTATATTTGTCTTTGTGCTGCTCCATCTTTAGTTTTCTTTTTAGTGTTCTGTGTTTTGTCTGTTTGTATTGCCTGTCGTCTGCCTGTCGTCTGCGATTGACGGCCTCTGATGACCTATTGGTGTCTTCAAATCGTTTTTTCCCCTGCTAATTAGTAAAATAAATATTAACTTAAACAGACAAAAAGCAATTTAAACCAGTAACATGTTTACTTTAAAGCTTTTAGAAGTGGTCAATCGATAACTCGAATGTAAAGATAAACATTACATCAAATAAAGCAAAAAGGTAAAAAATAGATAAATACAGGCTTTCTGTCATATCTATCTCGTTAAAGTCCCCCGACATAACTAAATGAGCCATTTAATGGAAGCTGAATTGATAACTATGCAATCTTTACCCTTTAAGCATCGTGGTAATCCGATTGTATACTATAGGATCGTGATTCACTTTGAACCGTAATGAAAGCAGGAGGTTTGGCGCCGTAAAATCTGATTCAACCCACCATTTCTTTGGAAATGCATGTACCAAGTCAGGGTCATTACGGTTTTCACAGTTTTCCGGTTGTTGATGAGTTTTTACTTTCCCTTTGGAAAATTGCTCGGAGTTCGGTAATTTTGTTATTACCCTTATTCAATTCCAAAATCCGATAGGATGTTCATACATTTCCTTAAAAGCTTAAATAAAGATTTGAAGAAACCAAATTGTAATCAGAAGCCATACACGACAAATTTTAGACAATACAATAGCCAAAAGATAAAGGACTTACAGACAAACCATAGTCAACAAATATTACACAGGAAACGAAAGAACGATACACACACCCTAACTCAAACGATATGAATTCAGGTGCTCCGGAAGGATTTGCGGTTCCTGTTCCACGAGGGACGTCCATCGTATTACTGTAAAATGACGCAAACCTCATCTGACATGACAATCGTGTTGGACACCAGTATGTGTAAATAAATACAACTTACATTAACAAAACATGAACCATCGACAAAACAATCGGATTGATTGATTGATTTTTGGCGGTTAACGCCACTTTCAACAATATTTCAGCTATATCATGGCGACCAGTTTTAGTGGTGGAGGAAGCCGGAGTACCCGGAGAGAACCACCGACCATGGGCAAGTAACTGGTAAACTTTATCACTTGCGGCTGCGAGTCGAGTGCACCTTTTTTTGTAATTTACAAAGCCGGGTGCGAACCCACGCCGTATTGGTGATAGGCTTGTATGAGTTGTTAGATGCAACGGCCTAACTCATTGAGCCACCCGGGCCTCGCGCTGCCAGATTAATAAGAAACAACTTCCGATGTTTTGCAGTCTCTGTTTTTAATACCCCAGTAATTTTAATTCGGTAGTGATTCCATCCACAACGAGAAAAATCGGTTTTCGATAAAAAAAATTTTATCTATTTTTGTTTTTCTTTTTAATTTTATTTTCAGAATCTATGAACTTTACACAGATGATATGGAAATCTTCAACAGAGATAGGAGTTGGCATTTCAAAAGTTAGGGGTCAAAATAAATATGTCGTTGTCGCCCATTATAAACCTTCTGGTAATATCAATACTCCCGGAGAATTCCGAAAGAATGTGTTACCGCCAAACTCATAGTGCGGTATGACATACTTGATGGATAATAATTGGAAATAAAATAATGAATTTGGAATTCAATAGTACAGACGACTGTATCCATCAGAATGGAACTACTTGGTTTGATTTATAACTGGTTTGAAATGTATGATTAAAGCCTGTATTATTCAAACAATTTTTGCACGAATCAGTTAATTGTAATATTTGTCATATGAATCTGTATGTTATATGTTTTTGTTCCAGTAGTCATAAAAAAAGAATTAAAAAAAAACTACGAGGACATGTGTACTTAGCTGTGCTTGCAACGAAAATAACAAAATATCCAAATACCAACGATCAGAGAACAAAACACCCTAACCTACAAACAAACAATATAAGTTTGATAGTAAGAAAGGGTTAGAAGTTGATGGTAATGAACTCAGCTTTCAAAAATATTTCAGTTATATCGTGGCGGTCAGTTTTATTGGTGGAAGACACCGAAGTATCCGGAGAAAACCACGTACCTGTCGCAAGTCACTGACCAACTTTATCACACAATGCTGTGTCGAGTACACCTCGCTTGCGCGGCATTCGAACTCCCAGCGTTAGCGGTGATAGGCACTACCATACCATCAAGAATACGATCGTCCCTTATATCGCATCTGGAGAAGCGATGAATTTATTCATCACTAATATATGCTGTGCAGCAGATTGTATATAATAATATACTACTGACCTATTGGAAAACATATTCTGTTTTCAAAAACAGGACAGTGATAATATGTTTATCATGCTATTTTCAGAAGCTGTAAATATATGACCTTCAAAATAGGAGTATTAATTTGTGTGTACATGTAGTTGATAATTTCCAATCAGAACACTGTATTCATATTTGAGGTGCAACTTTATGCATAATTATTGTCCTTGATTGTATGAGTTTCACACACGAGTAAATTTCATGCATGATAATGAAGTATTATGACCTACATGTAAGGACAGGATTTGTAATACCTCCCATTAATATAAATTTTTCCCATTTCCTTATACAACTGTACATTAATAAATCATCTTCATCCATATTATTTTCTATAAGATCAATATGCCATTCTGAAGAATTTGAAAGTTGAGTAAATGTAGAAATAATGCAAAAATGTCTTTTCATCTTAACATTACTCAATCATCGCTACGGTGGAAGAACAGTAAACTTAAGTCATCTTTTAAAGCATTTTATTATCCGCATCACGAATGAATTGGATGATCGATATGTGATTCAAGTGGCTCATATAATTGCAGATGTGTTTCTGATATGAACTTGCACATCTTTTTACCTTAATTGGCTTTAATGGATTAGTTTATGGTGATTAACGCCACTTTCAATAAAATGTCAGAGCTTCATGATGAGAGTCCTTCAAACACCACCAGATGCCAACACTTCCGGTGGAACTTGATCTCACTTCCGGTTTATATGGGAGTTCGTCAATGCTGAGCGCGCTTTTCTTTTCTTTTGGTTTACATTAAGATTGTACTGGGTTTTTTTTTTTATTCGGATTGTCCCTGTATTTCAGTATTTCTTAGCACTTGAATACTCTACGTTCGTACTAGAAAATCCCATTTCTACATCCCATTGTAGCCGCGTGTAGAAATTGAAATATAATTGGATTCATAATGATTTCAAAGTATTAACAATGTACATAATGAATGATTATACATGAACTATAATATTTTGACCCATATGACATTTCTGCCCTTGAATTCACGTTAGTGCGTTATATGCTTGTGTTCAGAAATCAATGACCTTAATTAGCCAGTTGGACACCTGTGTTTTTAAAGTCAACTCCAAATCACAAGAAAACGTTCATCCGCTGTACAGTATAATTAAATTGCTAAAGGATGTATGAAATATGAAACTGAATTAGAATAACTTGCCACAACTATGGCCGCGATCATGTGGTAATTTGATTTATATTACTAATCCCGCTCATGCCGAGATGTACTTTGTACAAATAAATGTGATAAATTTCTTCACTGATTTTGGGCAGGTAGGTGGGTTTTTTCAGGGGCTCTAATTTTCTTATTACATGATTGATTTGATTTTGGTGTTTAACGCCACTTCCAACAATATTTCAGCTATATCATGGTGACCAGTTTTAATGTGGAAGAAACCAGAGTGCTCGGAGAGAAACACCGACCATTGGCAAGCAACTGGTAAACTTTATCACTTGCGGCTGCGAGTCGAGTGCACCCTTTTTTGTAATTTATAAAGCCGGGCGCGAACCCACGCCGTATTGGTGATAGGCTTGTATGAGTTGTTAGGTAATCCAACTACCTAAATCATTGAGCCACCCGGGCCCTCGCCGTATTGGTGATAGTCTTGTATGAGTTGTTAGGTAATCCAACTACCTAATTCATTGAGCCACCCGGCCCCTACAACTACCTAATTCATTGAGCCACCCGGGTCCTCTCCTTATTACATGCATAACATTTTATCAATTGCATTCAATATGCACCATTGATTGTTCCTTTTATTAGAAAATAACTACAAAATGAATATCGAAAAATTGAACAAATTATTTAATAATGACTTTAAACAGACGTTGATTTCTCAGTCCTGACATCGACTTTGACGTCTAGTCGAGCATTGGCGAACGATATCATATTTCTCTGCACTCTTGATGTAGATGCTTTTTTTCCATCGCCATCTTTTGTTCTTCTACTACACAATTTTTGCAATACCTTGCTGTATTGTATATACATGAAATCTCTGAATCTCTTTGCAAATAGACAGTATATGACAAAATTAAGAGCAGATTGAATTATATAAAGCAAGCGTATAATAACTGATGCTCTCGTAATTGTGGTGAAATCGTCTAAATATATCTCCTTTGTAATGAATGAGATCACTATAACAAATATATAATGTGGCAGTTGGAAAAATATCAATACTACTATCAATAGAGACACATTCACTTCGCTCCTTTCGACTCTCCTCGTGTGTTTTGATAACTTGATTGACTTCCGGTATGATATAATTTTCCATAGCAACAAACCATTTAATACTAACATTAAAACGCATATTATTAAACTAGAAATAACATAAAAATGTTCGTATTCCGAACGGAATGATAGAATCAATCCGGTTTCATTATTAAATAAATTATTAGGGTATTCATAAACTAGAATAATTTCTTTTATTAACTGCGGGCTGTGAACAAGGAGACAAATACATACCATTATAATTATTAGTGTTCGCGTACGTTTTATTGTTAGACAATTTCCTACTTTCATAGGAAACAAAACGGCAATACATCGTTCGGAAGTCAAACATAGTGCAAATAAGAGGCCAATATATATTATATTATAGCCAATAAAACGTTCAATGCTTCTCATAATGAAATCATTACGGTCGTCATTTGTAATTGAAATAATTTGTTTTTCTGTAGTAGATAATAAATCAGTTTTCGATGTCGTCAATACAAGTTCATTTTCCGTATATTCAGATTCATTTTTTAATTGTTTACGAAGATCTATTATCATAAAATGGACGACAGCAGACGATCGATTCAAATGCGTATCGAGTAATCGTAGAAAATGATAGAGAGAAGTGTAATCTAATTTGTCGAAAGATGACAATATTTCATCTTGTTTCCTTCTGACATCTTCTAATGATTTTACAAAATTATTGGCTTTATCATAAGCGGTCACTGCGGGATATACATCAGCGTAGGCCGCATATATCATATTCAAAATATCATGAATGGCCAAAGCCTGAAGAAGACATACTGGGGCACAACGCATTGATTTTTCACAAAGTACAACAAGAATTATGATGTTCCCGATTAATCCGAGACCAATAAAAATCGGCATTATAATTCCAGACGTAATATACATAAAATGAAGCTCAAATAGGATGTCATTAAAAGTTAAATCCATTCTATGTCTTTTTGATAAATCGTTGGTTAGCCTGGTAGACATTCATGATTGCTAATGTCTGACAATTATTGGTGGTTAATTCTGCGCTTACGTAATATATCATTTGATATCTTCATATCCATTCCGTCTTTTTTGCTGTAAATGGAATACTTGAATAGTCGGTTGTTTGTAGATATATCATCTGAAAATAAGATAAGTAGAGAAAGCTATTAATTTATTGCAGTACAAACAAAATTAATTTTTATTTTCATAGCGAATATTTTGCTGTTATTATAATTTAAATTTACAGTTCTTTGATAATGTAGATATTATCAAAACTAAGGTTTTCCTTTCCTCATGCATAGATGATCTTCACCGATTTTGGCTAACATTTTTGCACTCTGTGTTTCCTGCTCCAAAAGACTATTAAATTATTTGTACGTCCGGTCTTTTGACTTGGAGCGTACGTGATAAAGGTTATTCCAGATGAACGCAATGTTTTCTCTACATTCTCCAAATTGTTCGTTTTTCTTGTTATTATACTTTAATATGATTAACTAAATGCTTTTCAAAGTCGAATTTAAGAGCAAAGCCGATAAGTACGAAACGATGTGGATATAAATGAACAAGAGGAACTACCGGTATCCAATTTACACTTGTACACAAACGTCAGTAAAATAAACAAGAGGAACTACCGGTATCCAATTTACACTTGCACACAAACGTCAGTAAAATAAACAAGAGGAACTACCGGTATCCAATTTACACTTGTACACAAACGTCAGTAAAATAAACAAGAGGAACTACCGGTATCCAATTTACACTTGTACACAAAGGTCAGTAAAATAAACAAGAGGAACTACCGGTATCCAATTTACACTTGTACACAAACGTCAGTAAAATAAACAAGAGGAACTACCGGTATCCAATTTACACTTGTACACAAACGTCAGTAAAATAAACATGAGGAACTACCGGTATCCAATTTACACTTGTACACAAACGTCAGTAAAATAAACAAGAGGAACTACCGGTATCCAATTTACACTTGCACACAAACGTCAGTAAAATAAACAGCGCTTTTACTTCTGTTCTACATTTCTCAATCACAAAAGAGTCATCTATAATGAGAATAACTCAAAACCCAAAATTCGAAAGCTGTTAATACTACCAGCATTAATATTTATGACTTTTAAAGATATCCATCTATCGACTTTCGATAGCAAGTGTGCTTTCGTTTATGCAATTTAAACCATAAAAAAAACGTTTGCTTGTGCATCCTAAGCTGTCTGTGTTGAGTACGTATTCACAGTTTAACTGGTTTGAGCCACATTATTAGAAAGACCCCGTATTCATTTATGAATAACTGAGGTGATTATGGTCATTTCAACTCATTTTACCTTACTAACAGAATGTTGTCTTCCTGACGTTGAGAAATACGTGGAATTATTTTCTAGTGTACAGGTACCATTTTTGGGTACTCTAGGTAAAATATTTTCTATCAGCGAAGTGTTCGTGTTGCCCAATCTTTAGTTTTATGTGTATTGTTTTGTCGACCAATGTTAGTCTCTCTTTCTCCCCCCCCCTTTTTTTTGGCTATGTTATTATGTATCCTTCGATTTACGGCTTCTGATTCCCATCTGCTATTTTTAATTTGTGTTTCAATAAATTGCAATTAGTACAAAATTTCTAATTAACTTTGAATTTCGTCATCTCGAACTCAGTTAAGTCGTTTTCCTTGATAATACGAAGTAAGAGTATGTTCCTTTATAGTAATTATTAGACAACTTTGCACTGGTAAGCAAAAAAAAAAACCCTCATCGGTGGTGTATTGTATTAGCATACATGTATGTACCTCATATGTGGTAGATCGTGAGTGAGAACCGATCGAATAAAACTAAAGACTGTACAATAGGTATGCCCTGCTTTCCCCTAAGCTCGCAACAGTAAGGAGAAAAAGTAAAGACTGGTTGGTTGGAAATCAGGATAATATTTACGAGTGGGATGGTATGTCTGCACGTGGACTGTTGTTTCAGTAAGCTGCCATTATAAAAATTCAGCAAAGCAGTTTTGTCTTAGTACAAAGCGCACACCATCATAAACTCAATAGAAATGTAGCTTGTCATCGATATGATATATATGATATATGGAAGTGTTGCTTACTTGGCGCTAAACAACAATCAATCACCTATCTTACTCATGAATGTCACGTGATTAGCGAAGAAGCAGCATATACCTAATTTATAGCCTTTTATTTAAGCCAACCGAGTTTCGAAACAACGAATTTCCTTACATCTATAAATATAATAATCTTTATTACCTATTCTCTTTCATCGGTATTAATGGAAGAACATTATTCCAGAAACGTGTCGTAAGCACTACATTTTATATATACACTCCGACAAAAGTTAAGCACCACCCTATATTTTTATCGATATATTTTTTTTACATCAATACTGTTAAAACAATAAAATAGATATCACAATTTTTCTTACACTTCTTAAAA
>MJUT01049757.1:1155067-1171589 GCA_002080005.1 Gigantidas platifrons | reverse complement strand
CGGCCAATAAAGTTCCATACATGCTCTATAGGGTTCATGTCTGGCGACATCGCAGGCCATGGAATTGTCTGAACAGCCTCTTGCGGTAAAAAAATGTTGTACAATTCGGGCTCTATGTGGCCTAGCGTTGTCGTCCATGAACATTGGCCTGTCAGCCAATGCATGATTGTCGAAAAAGGGGACTACGCGTGGAGCGAGCACATTGTCACGGTATTTTTGGCCTGTCAGATTACCATCAAGAACGTCAAATGAAAAACAACCACAGACAGTTACACCCCCACTCCCAAAAGCAGTTGTGCCCAAAATGTGGTTGTCCTGAAATGAAGTGTTTCGTTGGCGCCAAACCCTTGCACGACCGTCGGTAGGGCGTAACAAAAACGACTTTCATCAGACCAGTGAACCCGTCTCCATGTGCGAATAGTCCACCCCAAATGATCATGTGACCAGTCAAATCGAGCATGGCGATGACGTAATGTCAACTGTGGACGTTTAAATGGGTCGTCGCGCTCGCATTCCCTGCTGGTGGAGGCGTCTGATTACAGTGCGTGTGCTAATGTGGCCTCCAAACGCTAAATTACCACGATGTGTACCAGCTGTACTGAACGTCCGTTGCCGCGCCCGTCTGGATATGAGCCGGTCCTCTTTCGGCGTCATTTTGCGAGGTCTACCTGCACGTGGACGTTCAGTAACATTCCCCGTTTGACGAAAACGCTGCATCAGTCGTACAATGATGGAATGGTTAACCCTGAAGTGGTCTGCCACCCTTCTATGGCTAAAACCACCGTTATGCCTGCCAACAGCTTGTTGCCACCTTTCTGGTATGGTTAATTTTCGCCGCACCAAACCAAACCAATAGAAAATGAAACTTAAAACTCTACACACAAAAAAATCAGCTTTCGTTCGCAAACACAAATGTTGAAAAGTACACGCGGCACTTTACACACCCTGTCATATACACATAAATAAAAATCGATCAATAACCTGTTTCACACGTAAGTAAGTATGTGTGTACAGGTAACGAAAACAGCAAACCGATTTGAAATAAGTTCATTATTAGAAAAGATATTGTTGAAACAAGTCAGGTGGTGCTTAACTTTTGTCGGACTGTATAATGGGTTATATAATATAATATGATAAATATGATATAACCCAACCTTTGAAAGCAAAATAACTCTTTAGATTAGAACAATATGTGACGAGGTTTAACGAATAATTTACCTTCTCTATAAATATTATGATATATCACAGCAAGATAGACAGAATGACATAACCAACATGATAAATATACAATATAGTACATTGTCAGAAAATATAACATTTATTTGTATGAGCTTTAGAAACAGGTAGAAAAACGAGCCTTTTGGCGAGTGCAAATTAATTTTATTTATAAAAACAATCTATGTATGTTGTGTTTATCGTGCAATATCAAAAAGTCCAAAACACCAGCCAAATTGCTTGAAAATAACTGATACAAACGCCGTTCTAATCGTTTTCGATGGTGTCATATGTGAGATCAGCGCTTATACTGTTACCGTTTCTTTTTGTCACTCTACATGAATCAGATACTAGAAATGCTTTATTAGGTCCATGACCTATTAACATTGACATTTATTTGACCCCCTCAAAATCACACAAATGCAGGATAAAGCAATATACCATGTTAATAGCAGCTTGTAGCTATTCTTACTCCTTGATGATACCAGAACTTCTAACATTGTAAAATAAGAAACATTGATCGGTTGAACGTTGTTAATGTCACTTGAGACATTGATTGATTTGGATGTTGTCTAATGTCACGTGAGACATTGATTGATTTGGATGTTGTTTAATGTCACGTGATATCTTGATTGATATGGATGTTGTTTAATGTCACTTGAGACGTTGATTGATTTGGATGTTGTTTAATGTCACCTGAGACATTGATTGATTTGGATGTTGTCTAATGTCACGTGAGACATTAATTGATTTGGATGTTGTTTAATGTCAGGTGATACCTTGATTGATTTGGATGTTGCTTAATGTCACATGAGACATTGATTGATTTGGATGTTGTTTAATGTCACGTGATACATTGATTGATTTGGATGTTGCTTAATGTCACATGAGACATTGATTGATTTGGATGTTGCTTAATGTCACATGAGACATTGATTGATTTGGATGTTGTTTAATGTCACGTGATATCTTGATTGATTTGGATGTTGCTTAATGTCACTTGAGACATTAATTGATGTAATGTTATTTAATGTCAGGTGACCAGTATTTCAGTTATATTCAAATTACAAATAAAACATGATATAGGAATATAGTTGGGGAAATCAAGTTTTAGACAATGAGCCTATGGTAAGCTCTTCTAATCTGTCTTTCAGCTAATCCAATGAGTTTTTATCCCGAAAATGTACATATGTTGAGTTGATCCTCAAATGTCAAAACAAATGTCAAAATTTACTGAAAAGAGAAGAAACGAGGGTATCTCCAAGAACAGTTTAAAAATACCACGGGGTGATCAGAGACCATAAACCAAGGGACAGATTCCAATGGTCGATATGACAAACAATGGTCCACAAGACACTACACAGAAAACTCAAGCTTGAGCAACAACAATCCCATCACAAGCCGGCTTGACCACATGTGCTTGGCAATGGTAAATATTTCCTGTTACACTTGTGGCACCCGTCATGTTACTGGTAAACGACCGACACGAGCGTCATCTGATACGGAAATCGCATTGGACACCAGTATATGTCAATGATTGCAAATAAATAAAACATGAACCCCGCATAAAACCAATGGGTTTAAAGACAAACCGTGCATTGTTTGTTCGTGGAAATCGTAGCGTACATTACAAGGAACAGAGAACATGGAAACATGCAATTGGACAAAATAAACATCTCAAAAGCGATAAATAATCGGGGTATAAATCAAGAGCTTCGACAGAGTGGGCAGTCCCAGTTCCACTAATTGCGATCGTTGCATTACTCTGGTTATAATCCGGGCGAGGCAGAGGAAACAACAACGGCATTGGGATCCTGACAAACGAAACTGTGAGAGCAGTGATTTTAATCAGCTTGTATCAAAGCAATCCTGATGGGAACCATAAGCTCTGGAATATCGTATCAACTGATATATATGTACTCCATAATACATATTTTGCGCTTTGAGTAATTTTGATATTAGATAATGCGCTATATAAAAACTATATAATAATAATAATAATAAAAATGCTGGTGCTACTGGAATATTGCTACATATAAATGAAAATTCACAAAGTAAAAACTGAAATTATCTCTTTTGTCATAAAGTTTCATTATGAACCTGCCTTTCCTGTCAATTTCGATCGATGTGTAGATCAATGTTTTAATCAGATCTAAATGGACATTTGGTGTACTTTTTCAAGTTCAAAGAATAGATAAATCAGCATAGCTATCAAGACACCGTCGTTATCGTATGACAATTAGACTTACAACTGCCCGTGCAATCAGTGCTTATCACCACTACAGTTCTGAATCCCGCAAATAATGAAGTGTACTCGAGACAACATTATGAGATAGAATTTGACAGTTACTTGCGATAGGTCGGTGGTTTTTAGCCAGTTTCCTCCACCAACAAAACTGACTGCCACGATATAGCTGAAATATTGTTGAAAGTTGAAAGCACCATAACCACAACCTCACCATAGTTATCAACTTGGAATTAATTAGTGAAATGAAATGTGAAGACAAACAATATTATTATACCTCATATATGAATTACCATAAATAGATTAATTTGATTGGACAATGGGTAAAAATCAGAACACGTGATCACATAGGACAAAAATCATATTCCGTGAAATAAATATCATATTCCACCACTTCGGAAGCCTCGCGGGTTTTCCCGCCAGAGTTATCGTTCTTTGACAGGAAGACGTCAGAGGCACTCGGAACGCATCATTTGCAGGCAACCCTTACAATGTGGTTTTAAAATATCTGAGACAACGTTGCAATGGACTTAGAATATGTTTGCCAGCAGTATTTTACATATTTATGTGTTTTCTTGGTTTCATTCGGTATAATAAAACATTTATAGCATGCGGGTACAGGAAATATGAAAATGTATTCACCCACGAGTATCATATTCCCCTCGGGCGATGCCCTCGGGGAATATGATACTCTTGGGTGAATAAATTTTCATATTTCCTTCACCAGCATGCAATAAATGTATATTATTATACCTCATATATGAATTACCATAAATAGATTAATTTGATTGGACAATGGGTAAAAATCAGAACACTGATCACATAGGACAAAAATCATATTCCGTGAAATAAATATCATATTCCACCACTTCGGAAGCCTCGCGGGTTTTCCCGCCAGAGTTATCGTTCTTTGACAGGAAAACGTCAGAGGCACTTGGAACGCATCATTTACAGGCAACCGTTCCAATGGACTTAGACTATGTTTGCCAGCAGTATTTTACATATTTATGTGTTTTCTTGGTTTCATTCGGTATAATAAAACATTTATAGCATGCGGGTACAGGAAATATGAAAAGTTATTCACCCACGAGTATCATATTCCCCTCGGGCGATGCCCTCGGGGAATATGATACTATCGGGTGAATAAATTTTCATATCTCCTTCACCAGCATGCAATAAATGTATATTGTCCTTTCCAAACCTCAGTTTTTTTGTGTTTTTGGTCAATTTCAATGACATTGAATAATATGTTACGCGACATCAAGACAGGTATTTGTTATTTTGATATTTACGATATTGAGAAATGCTAGATTTTGACACCCCCCGCCTCTCCGCCTCCCCAAAGGAATATACATAGCAATACATGAGCTTTCGGGAACTTTTTGCAAACTTCCAATAAAAGTTCCAGTTTTCTGTATTTTTCTAAATTGTCTCTCATGTCCATTTTTTGTAACCATTATTACATTTTATATGAAAGAAAAATAATATAACCTGTTCACAATTTAAAATGTGTAAACAATTAATACAAAATATATATAATCACGCATTACTTACCATTTAAGTATTAAAACATGTTTCATTCCCTACCAATAAAGCTTACACATTATAAAGCGTTAATATGTCCCCACAGCCGTGTTCTTATCATGTGAAATGAACACTATAATGTATTTCCTGTTTCCGATTTAAGAGATAAAAGATGTATTTCTATCCATGTCTGGTTAATGCATAAAGTCAATACATAAAGGACGGAATTGATATAAACGGAAGATACAATTTAGATTATTAGATCCATAATAATGCAATATTAATATGAATTGTTACAGCTGTGAACAATATTACATGAAAATTGTTCGGAATATATTTTTGCGTAGGCAAACATCGTGATACTACTTCTAATACGTGATGAATTCAATGTGACGTAATAGATTTGTTTTTGTTTTACATATGACGTTTCCAGTTTGTGAAAAGCTGTCTTTAATAATTAGAATCCATAAATCGCAGATGAACAGACAACGCCATGGCCAAAGGAAAAAGGACAAAGAACTGTGATTCATCTAGATTATGATAAAGTAATCTTAGATTACATTCTGCTGATTTTTTTTGTATATACATATACTATCGTTGGTTTTGCGAGAATTGATTTCGCGTAGCACTATCGCATCGAAGGCAAAGCCTGATATATGAGAAGTCTATTTCAACGATGGTATGTTGATAGAAGATTTGAATCGCGATTGTCACTTGATAATATATGTTATCGTTTGTAAAGATGAAAGGGATAATTTACAAATCTTCGATAACATAGATTAGTTGATTGTTTGATGGTGCTTAATGTCCAGAGATAAATATCTTATTCCGAACGAGTACAAGTTCAACATTGTATAGCATATATACAGGAAAGAGGGAGGAGTGAGGAAACGGAATCGCAGCAACGATCTTTGACTGCAATTAGAAATATATGGGAAGTACGGTATTTCTGTAATACCCGCCCCCTCCGCCACCACACACACACACACACACACAAAGCGAGAGGGTGTCCCATATTCGCCACTTGGTTACATACTGGGCAACTCCATGTGCATTGTCCTGACACTTGATACAATTACCCAGTGTGTATTGTGTCTTGTGTAAGCAGACGTACGCGGCAATATTTAGCTTTATTATGACGTTTCCGTGGTAAAGACGTCAGTTTATGTCAATACGACGATTCCTTGATAAGACGTTCTCCTGACTTGGAGGAAGAATTCGTACCACCGATTACGTGACTTCATAAAAAATCTAGGCATTTTAGCAGTAGACACTGCAGGTAGAAATGGATCGAGGAAAACGATCTCAAAAGTCATCCAGCAAATATTGGTGCGTGGTTTGGGGGTGTACATCTGACAGCAGGAAGAAACCCAATCTGGAAAAATATCATACATGTATCCCCTTTCCGACAAAGTTGAAAGACCACAGGCTATTTTGAACAAAAGATGCCTAGATTTTAGTCACGTGGTGATGGAAGTCACATGACGGTATTATCTGAATACCAGTATCCCGGAATCGACGTATTGTAAGCCAATTAAATACCTAGGTCAAAATGGTATTTTAAATTGCAGGATATTAAAATGTATTTAACTGCACTGTACTGAATTTTAAATTATGTTGACGAAATACAATGCAGCTTTCTCCTAAGTTTAATTAACGGAGATTTATATAAAGGGTTTTTAATCTTAAAATGACGTCGATTTATTAATTGTATTGACTCATTTTGACCTGTACATACAATGTGTATATGTTTGACTTTAATATGACTATTAAAAGTCGGTTAAAATAAAAATAAAAAAAAAACAACATGACACCCTGGCACACTACCAGGTGACCTGGGTCATAATAATCCCTGCAGTAAAAATATTTCATGGCTTAACTAATTTGTTAAGCTATTACATGTCTTAGAACTAGGTGTCTTATTGATTATCCATCGAAATTGCCAACATTTTCATTCAACATGTTTGATTGCTTCGTCGCTATTCTCTAAGAAGAGTTTGAAAATACCAAACGGGTAATCAGAATCCGTAAATCGAAGAAGGACAAACACCACAATGACAAAAAGAAAAAGGACAAACAACGATCTACAAAACATACATATAAAACTAGAGATCGAATAACACGAACCCCACTAAAATCCGGGGGTAAACTCAGGTGCTCCGGAAGGGTCAGCAGTTTATTAACATTGCATAATCAACATGATAAAGACAATAATTTGACCAATGATTCAATGATTTTGAAAATCTTAATTTCGCTATGTGATAAAACATTCGTATGAAAGGACATATTAGGTTAAAAACGAATATATTTTTAATTTGTTATTGAACTACCGTATGGAGTAAATTTGTCAAAGATATTGGTTGTACATAGTACGTGATATTTATATCAATCGATTGGAACGCGTGAATTTGCATTTGTTTACATAGGGAGTGGCAATCTTACACTCTGACAAATTCATCACCGGCCTCTCCTATTACTTGATGCATATGCCAAATATCATCGAATTTGCATTACTAGTTGAGATCAATAACGTGTTGCAATTTTATGTGAACATTTCATCTGCATGAAGCTTTGACAAATTATCTGTAATTATGTAATAAAAACGGAAGCAAAACAGATCTTAATGGGTTGTTTCTGACTAAGAATGAGGATTATTATGACGCAAAAGTACATGGAACAATAGAAATTAGAAATACAATTGCTACAAGTAATATGTAGGGCAATCCAAAATAAGATTTTAGCACACAAGAAATGTTGCTGCAGGATAAACCCTTCTTTCCCCCATCGGTCAAGAATTCCCATTGCGATTCTTAAAATGTTAAACAATATCTTATTTTTCTTATCACAATAAAATGGAAAAACAAAACATTCCACACTGTTGGAATAATTCCAAATATCATTTTGTTGAGATGATGATATCCGTCTTGTGTTAAACCAAGAGGTGCATTTGATTTTTTATTGTGCTAGATCACTGATACAACTGTCCACCGGGTCATGTCACCCCACTTCAACATATTATCCTGATTCCGATTGGTCCTGTCTTTGAACTTTGTATTTAATACTGCATCTTGGCAAAGATGCAACAAAGACTAAATTCGTAGTCTCTGGTTTGACCCGAAAGAGACACGAGGCCACGATCTGCCGCATTCGATATGAGCACGATAACCTTCACTCCACCGATGCCGGTGTCATGGTTTGACCCGAGCGAGACACGATGCCACAATCTACCGCATTCGAGATGAGCATGATAACCTTCACTCCACCGATGCCGGTGTCATGGTTTGACCAGAGCGAGACACGATGCCACAATCTACCACATTCGAGATGAGCACGATAACCTTCACTCCACCGATGCGGTGTCATGTTTTGACCCGAACGAGACACGATGCCACAATCTACCGCAACCTTCACTCCACCGATGCGGTGTCAAGATTTGACCCGAAAGAGACACGAGGCCACGATCTACTGCATTCGAGATGAGCACGATAACCTTCACACCACCGATGCCGGTGTCATGGTTTGACCCGAACGAGACACGAGGCCACAATCTGCCGCATTCGAGATGAGCATGATAACCTTCACTCCACCGATGCGGTGTCAAGGACGTGTTCACCATGGTATATGTCAGAATCGTTGGTTTATTCGCATGTGGAGAGCACTCGCATGGCCATATCACTCGTGTTTTCTCTATTGTTCATGTAAGTTATCTACTTCAATTAATAGGTAACTGAATATAGTTATCATGTCTGACAGACAACATATTGTCATTGAATACAATAATAACATTCCTACACTTCATGCTCGTCCACTGAGTAATGTCGATAGATTTTGTTCCTGTATCTTAATTAAGGCTTGTCTATACAACGTCTATATTTAGTCTTTAGGTGTAATTATAATTAATTCTCCTTCAGACATAATGGCATATCAATTCCCTATCTTCTCCAACATGGCTGATTGAAATTATAGAACGAGGAGAAGGTTAAGTCAAATGTGTATTGATACAGCGATCATGTCGTTAAGAAAGCGTCCGTCTTGTGGGATGACCACCATTATGTTAGAAATGAACCAAGAGACCTTGCATAAGATAAAGATGTGAGAAAATAAAATAACTCATCAATCAAGAAGGAATGTTTATGTCTATAATACTAGCTTAACCCTGTCACCAGTAATTGAAGTGCCTGCACCATGCCAGTAACATGAGTGGTCATGTGAACTTTTAGGGGTATCCAGTTTACATCTGTTTCTACGATTTTATGATTATATTTTGCCAACTGCCCCGACAGTAGGGTATTATTTGTCATTTTATCACCTAACAATCTAACACACTGAAATTGTCATTATTCACATGAAAATTTAGCTATCTCGGGAATACCTCCTCCCTTCCAAGAAGAGTTTGAAGATACCAAAAGGAAAATCAGAATCCGTATATCGAAGAAGAACAGACAACACAATGGCCAAAACAAAAAGTACAAAAGGACAAACAACGATCAAGTAAACATGCATATAAAACTAAAGATCGAGTAACACGAACCCCACTAAAAACCGGGGGTGAACTCAGGTGCCCCGGAAGGGTAAGCAGTTCCTGCTCCACTAGTGACACCCGTCGTGTTAATCTAGTTACAAATCCAGTGATAAGTCATGAACGAGGAAAGGACCTCTGCTCCATCAACACATGGCATCGCACACCACTTTCAAAGAAACTGAATGCCGAAATATGCATCTATTTGTTCCTTACATCAATATGATTACCTTAAATGAATATTACTGCCACAGAGTTTATTTCACTGCCGTTGGACTCGTATGACTTCGCAAGTATCATCTAGTGCGAACCAGGCCCCGGGTAGCTCAATGAGTTAGGTAGTTGGATTACCTAACAACTCATACAAGCCTATCACCAATACGGCGTGGGTTCGCCCCCGTCTTTGTAAATTACAAAAAGGCATGCACTCGACTCGCAGCTGCAAGTGATAAAGTTTATCAGTTCCTTGCCCATGGTCGATGGTACTCCGGCTTCTTCCACCACTAAAACTGATCGCCATGATATAGCTGAAGTATTGCAGAAAGTGGCGTCAAGCACCAAAAATCAAATCAAATCTTACATCTACTGTCATATCAATGACACTCATCGTAAAGTGCTAATGCCAAAAGCAATGTAGAAGACTTTAAAAATACCAAATAGGTAATCAGAATTCGTAAATCGAAAAAGGATCACTACACTGGCCAAACGAAAAAAGATAAAAGGACAACAACGATCAACTAATCACTACACAGAAAATTAAAGATTGAGTAACACAACCCCACTAAGAACTGGGGATGAAGGAACTTAGTTTGGTATTGGAAAACAAAATCATTTAGTGGGTAAAAAGCCTAAGTTATGTAACAACGTTCTTATACAACATGCTAATTTAGTCACTCACGGGTAGTTTTTACCTCAGTTCTCTCCGTTGTTAAAGTGGAGTTTCAAATATCGTTTGAACAAGCGTACTCAAAGATGAGAATAAAACACGTTTCTCCTGAAGTTTTACTTTCCCTCTTCGCTATATTGTTGAGATTCGCCTCTTATTAGCCCAGTGTATGGATAAAAAATCACCCACTCAATCATGACAATAATGTATATGATATAGCTAAGATCTCCATCGTACATTGGTACCCCTAGCTGATATTTACTCATTGATTCTAAATACTTAATTACCCGTCACGAGTACCTGAGTTCACATCTTTTTGTATTTGTTTTGTTTTTTTGGTGGGGTTCGTGTTGCTCTTCTTTTTCAGATTTTGTTTTGTTTGGTGTCTTGTTACACATTGTTGTCGCTGTGTTTTGAGCTTGTCCCTGGTTTTAAGTAGCGGGACCGTGTTGTACATGTTGTCCTCTTATTTCGCGTTGTAATATCCGTTACGATTGATTTCCGCATCAAATCTATTTTCAGTTCGTCTTTACCTCCAGTTGTTTGTAGGAGGGCTCATGTCTTATTTACATTATTTGTGATTGCTTGTGTATAGTGGTGTTCAGCACATATCATGTTGTGTTTATTTATTTTTTGTTTGTTTGTTTTATCTTCGTCTTCTGTTGTGTGTAACCCTATATTATGCTTGTTTGCGCAGAGTGGTGTGGTTTTGTTTTGTTTGTCTTCGTCATGTGTCTTGTGTACCCAATGTTGCCAGTTTATCTGGATTGTCATTCTGTATTGCCCCTTCGATGTTCTATAACGTTTATTTAAATGGTTTGGCTTTCAGATCTTTTGACTGTGAGCGTACACGATCAACATTATTCCAGAAACGCATCATGTCCACTACGTTTTGATATCTACACACTGGTTGCTTGCATTACATGCAATACTAGAATTCTATCATATGAGTCGTACCCTTTTAACATAGGTGTTACCTAGAATTTAAGGCAATGAAAAAACAATTTATCAAAATAAAAATAGGTAAGTACACATAATTGTTCGTCACTTCCGATTATTCTCAACCAGAATTAAAAAAATTATACAGAGGTAATTTCTTGACCAATTTCCCTAAATTTTTCACCCACAAACGCAGAATTCTTTGAAGTTATTCTTCATAATCTTCCTATTATTTTGTTATTTAAGATCTAGAAAATAAAATTACGATTTAAATCTTAACTTGAACGTATGTAATTATAGTATTTTTCACCTTCAAGAATTTAAGACTATGTTTAAAACGTGAAAAGTTGAAAACTATGAAAAGAAAACTTGTACGATGATTATGACGAAAAACGTTTTTGTGTTTGGGAGCAAAATTTCAGCAAAAAATTATCAAAAAATTACCTTCGTGTAAAATAAATGTACCAATTTTCATAGCCTTTTCGCTCACAAACGCAAATTGTTTGAAAGTTTTTCTTCATATTCTCCATATTATATTACGATTTAATATTTAAAAAAAAAAAAAAAGAAGAAAGATTTAAATTTAAACACAAATCTTAATTTGAACGTGACAGACCACTATATAATTATAGTAGTTTCACCTTCAAGAATTTAAGACTACATTTTGTATGTTTAAAACGTGAAAAGTTGAAAACTACGAATAGAAATATTGTATGAAGATTATAACAAAACACTTTTGCGTTTGTGAGTGAAAATATAAGCAAAATTGGTCAAAGAATGACCTTTATGTATTTTTTGGGAAAACACGTGGTTTAAATTTGGGTGGGTTGAGGGGGGTCGAAGATGCCGAACAATTACTGTACATGTATGAGCTTTATTTGTAATATTTACACGTAAATTTTGCCAGATATGCAATTACTATTAATCTAGTCATCTCTACATCTAGACTTTGATTTTATCTCGTTCTTGTATTAAACTGACAAAGTCCTTGCATTCACAACAATTTTTTTAAATAGTCGAACTGTTTATTAGGAGTTAATGGGGCGATAAATTATTGATAAGATACCCGATTCTGATACGACAGGTTCAGTATATAAACATTTAATGATAGTTGGGTGTCTTTTTAAGACAATGTTTTTAATTGGCTTAAATCCATGTTACTATGGGGGGGTGCCTCTGTAGCTTGATGTTGTAAAACTATTGATACCGTTATTTAAAGGGGTTGAATGAATGACACCCCACTTAGACAAAAGAAGTGTCAAATTAAAAGATCGTATTTACATATACTCTAAATATTAATGTTTTATGTTTTATCACAAAAATCTTTTTTAATTTGTAATTTTAATTATAGCTCGTTGGGGGATATTCAAAGGGGAACATGATATAAATTCATTGATTTTATGCCTGTTTTTTTTTACCAAAATATTTCATTGAAAAATTAGTATTAAGAATTATCTCAATAAACTTAACTTTAAAAGTTAATATGTTAATAATGACATAATTGCATAATACCCTCCACCAATACCTAAAGGCACACCTATTTTTGTTTTGCTTAAGTTATTAAAAAAGTATTACAACGGTAGACCTTACCACTGTAATACTATTCCAAAATTCATTGGCCAGGGTTGCCAACGACCCTAGCATTGTGGGCCAACAACGACGGTAACTTCCTTTTAAAGAGGGATTAATGAATCTGTTATATATTAAACGATTAACAGGTCAGAATTAATAAGATTTGAAATTAAGATTAATTCTGAATACCTGATAGCAATTTGAAATCACCAGTGTAATAAGCAGCGATTAACGTTCCTAGTATTTCTCATGGACTTTTACCAAACTTCAAAATTAAAGCGAACAACAATGATGGACTAAGTCAGACCGCAAAACAAAAGTAATTACAAAAAAAGATGGCTACGGCGGAAGTAGCTCAGACTCTGGAGCATTCCTATACGATTCCGGATCCATTACCACCTGGTAATTATGTTGCTAAACAGCTTCGATGTGTCTACGAAGATAGTTCTAACCTCCTGCCAGCATCAGCAGGATCTCAACGATCTTATGATAAATATGCATCCGTGACTAAGCAGGACTTCAATATAAAGGATTTTAAAGGTGTAGATCCAGATTACGATGATCTCGTAAGTACATATACATATAAAATGCATGTTATACTTGTTTTTCCAGATTTTTATTTCATGCCATATTTACATTACATTACAGTTAAAAACGGGATGATGATCATCATACAACTCCTCCAAAACAACATCTGTTACATTCATATGTATTCAATAGATCAACTTTTTAAGTTTCCGTAGAATAATTGGTACAATTGAAATGAACATGTGTTTTAGTTGTGCTTGTTTCATTTTGTTTTCTGTTTTGCTTGTTGCTCTTGGATGTTCTACTTTGTTTTGTTCTTGTTTTGTTTGCTTTGTTTCGGTTTGTTTTGTGTTAGTTTTTTGTTTTGGTTTTTGGTTTTTTGCTTTTGTTTTTATTTTTTTTATTTTCTTTTAGTTTTTGGTACTTGTTAGTTGTTTAGTTTGTTTTTGTGTGTTTGTTTCGTTTTTGATTAGTTTCGTTTCTTTTCTTTTTCTGATTATTTTTTTACGTATATAATATTAGTTTTCTGCTTTAGCACAAACAGAACAACATGAAATCATTGTATGACGTGTACAATTTTATTCCAGTCTGAATAAGAAAATTAGTGGAACTTTCAATTTAGATTTCATTATTGTATATACTATTTTGATCATTATACTGTGTTTATCCTTTAATATTTGTATTCGATAACAGTTTAGTCTGTTATAAATGAATTGCAGTTTCACAAATTAGGCTTCCAGTAGGTCAGAAGATACGACCGGTCTAATTCGTCCATCTGTCATACGTTACTGTACTAGCATGGCTATTTATAGATGCAACCCATTTGAGACCGTCCTACCTGGTTGCAACGAAAATAGTTCCAACAATTCTAGGATTTCTAACTTGTGACAGATCATATTGTGATTTTACTTTGCAACAGTAAAATATGTCATTACACGTAAATTGGTGTCAAATGAAAATTGTTTTATCAAAGTTTCGATAGATAAACAAATTAAATACACAAAAAAACACATTTGCAAATTTGAACCATTTTTCAAGATGTAAAACAAACAGAAATTCTAATTACGGATGTTTATCAAAATTCAGTTATATAATGGCATACATTGGTGGAACAATCTGGATAACTGCCGTTGTGCTTCATTTCAAAAAGGCCATTATAACTGTCATAAAACACTATGATAAAGCTCCATTTCAAATCAATTATAACAATGCCATTTAATTTAAAAATCATTTGTCATTCCTGCTTGGTTCATATCTTTCACTGACTGTTGATATTGAACAGATTAAACATAGAAATCATTCACGGACGGAACATCGAGTTGTCGTTCTTAGTATTCAGTGGATTATCGTGGTTTTAACTGTCAAATATTTCGGATTAATTTAAACATATTTTATTTGCCAGTTAAATAGACAAAATGGATTTAGACACAACTTAGACAAACTTATGAAGTCGGCTTCTCCAAATGTATATATAAATATATATATACGTCTCAAAATTAAACCAAACAGTATTAGAATTAGATTTTTGAGCTGTCAAATCAAAAATATAATTCTAACACTGTTTGGTTAAATTTTCAGAATTATATCATATTTAATATTTAGCATTAACCTAGTATCACAAGTAACGTTGAGATCCAGTGGGACAGATATATTGTATGCTTGTCATTTGATTAGAAGTTTGTATCAATATATATATATATATATAGGATGTGCATGATAAAACTAGGCGAAACAAATGATAACGCAACAATGCAAATAAAAACGTATATATCTAATTTAGCTTAGAACGACGAGTATCTGGAATAACCTTCAATAGGTATGTTCAAATTCAAAAGATTAGAAAGCCAAAAAAATGTTTTAAGTCTCTGTGAGCAAGAAACACTGACGGCCTTAACATCATAGCCAAAATCGGCTACGTTCACCTATCATTGATAAAAAATACTCTCTGTAACTATCAAATATTTCACTCATTTTTATTTACCTAAAATATAATCACAGAGCTATGTTTTAAAATCCAATGTTGTAATCATCAAAATTATATTCGTATATATATATATATAATAAACATTTAAATTCTGACTTATAAGTCAATAGAACATATAACATGGCCATTGTTCATTTTAAATGTTACCGTCAAAGTTAATTAAAAACCTTTCTTTTTGGTCATCAAACGATGTATTAAATATATTCTAATATCAAAGCAAAACCATTGAACCGTTATTGGTGTATGTAATTTATAATTGATGTGAATTTGATGACGTAGATATGTGTTGTCTTTTATGCCAAATTGATTGATCAGCGAATATAATTTGCTTGACTGGCATGAACTAGAGAATATATGGAATATGTAGCCCTGTACTTTCCTCATTCATGACTTATCACCGGGTTTGTAACTAGATTAACACGACGGGTGTCACTAGTGGAGCATGAACTGCTTACCCTTTCGGAGCACCTGGGTTCACCTCCGGTTTTTAGTGCGGTTCGTGTTACTCAATCTTTAGTTTGATGTCTATGTTTAGTAGATCGTTGTTTGTCCGTTTGTACTTTTTTTTTCGACCATTGTATTGTCTGTTTTTCTGCGATTTACGGATTCTGATTATCCATTTGGTATCTTCAAAATCTTCTTAGTCATTTACCATATGCATACAGTTTTTGTTTACTGAATGTGGCAAACGTAAAATTAACTAGCTTCGGTACATTAATATAAAGGTTATGCATGTAGAACAATCAATCGCAACCTAATTATCACTCATACTTCATTTCTCATAGATTTTATTTTTACATCACCCAATATTTTAAAGAATTTTTCATAGCTTTCTCAGTTCTCATTTTCCAAATGCAGAACAGCAATAACAGTTCTGTTTTTTTACTTCAATTTATGTCCAAGTGTAATGTTGGACAGTCTCTCATGTTCATTTATATCCATATCCTTTCTTACTACAAGCTGTTCCTGTGCTTTAAATTGTATCCAAGTGTAATGTTGGATAGTCTCACATGTTCATTTATATCCATATCCTTTCTTACTACAAGCTGTTTCTGTGCTTTAAATTGTATCCAAGTGTAATGTTGGATAGTCTCTCATGTTCATTTATAT
>MJUT01049757.1:1135095-1154894 GCA_002080005.1 Gigantidas platifrons | reverse complement strand
CATATCCTTTCTTACTACAAGCTGTTCCTGTGCTTTAAATTGTATCCAAGTGTAATGTTGGATAGTCTCACATGTTCATTTATATCCATATCCTTTCTTACTACAAGCTGTTTCTGTGCTTTAAATTGTATCCAAGTGTAATGTTGGATAGTCTCTCATGTTCATTTATATGCATATCCTTTCCTACTACAATGTGTTCCTTTAGTTTAATTTATGTCTAAGTGTAATATTGGACAGTCTCTCATACATCCAGGTCCTTTCTCACTACATGCTGTTCCTTTACCTGAATGTTGTGTCCACGTGTGATGTTGGATAGTCTCTCATGTTCATTTACATCCATATCATTAGACAACATAATGGTTACATTGTATGTTTTGCTGATTAAGGTGACAAATAGCCTATATAGATGATGCCTTTAACTAAATAATTTCCCAAAAAAAGTTGAAAATACTAAAATGCTATAATCAGATGCCGTAAAACGAAGGCCGGACATCACCATGGCAAACAGAAAAAGGACAAACAATGATCTACAAAACACTATACAATAAACCAAAGATTTGGCATGAAATTGAAGAGATTGGTTGTGTTTAAGTATATGATATTTGCTATGCATTGACTTTGAGCACAAACTAAATATTACACGAAGAACGACAAGGGAGTTAAAATCAAGCGGAGGCGGAAACAACATATATTTTAATGGTGTCATCTTGGTTCGCATACATTTAATTAACATACTAATTAAATAGTTAAATAAAAACAAAAACCAAAAAAAACAAAAAAGACAATAGGTTCACATACCATAAAGAACTATAGTCTATTTCGAATATGTTAAATGTAAAGTGTATCTGTGACTATATATTGCAATATATTTTAATAGCCAGATAATGTCAAGTAAGCGAGCTCTCTAAACGTTGAGAGTGATAAAAGAGTTTGATAATAGACAGATTAAATCTTCAATTGTGAAACGTTTTATTGTTAGGACATAGAACACTTGTTGTTTGTAATACAAATTCATGTTTACTATTTGATTATAACTATCATTCTATGTACACTTAAAATCGTTTTGATGTTTCATATATTTGTCATGGGGTTAAAATCAATATTTTAAATGCTATTCTTTCAGTAGTGAATTTTAAAACAAAACCTGAAGACTGTGACTATGAGATGTTAAAAGTGTGTTTCTTTAATTTGTTTGAGATTGATTACCTTTCATGACCGTTAATACATCTAATAAGTCCTATGAGAGAATGTATGAGCGTTACTTTGCTACTGCAGTACATAATTGTCTTGTTTTGTATATTTTTTTCTGGTTTTTGCTTTTTTCATTTTGTTGAAAGGATACACATCACCATCATGAGAGGGAAGCAGCAATATCGGACCGTTAATTACACACGGAGTGTACCCCGTAGCAACTTCGTTTGCCATTTTAGAGTGATTCATAGCTTACGATTTCTGCATAAAAACTATGTTCGGTTTGTCTTTGCTTCCAGTTGTTTGTAGGAATGCCAATGTCTTATTTGTTTGCGCATAGTGGTGTCCAACACATATTGTGTTGTGTTTTTGTTTTGTTTGTCTTCGTCTTGTGCCTTGTGTAACTACTGTTGCCTGTTTCTCTGGACTGCCTATTATTGATTGCCCCTTCGGTATTCGCTAATGTTTATTTGCACAGTAAAATATTTAAATATTGAAACATTGATGTTTTGCAGGACATAAATATTTTTTCCTGTGTGTGTGTGTGTTACTGTAATAAGTCACATCATCACGACATTACAAATACATGTATATAATTAAACCAAAAGACTTTAAGATATATTATGCAATGATGTGTATATTTGCCATAAGTCTAAATTTATATATCATAAACAAAATGGAACATATTTGAAATACATAAGCCGCAATTCCAAAAGTATTATTCTTTTCGCCAAATGTTTATAAAATGATGACGTTTTCATGTTTACTAATTTAAATTGGCATGTAGGCATATTTATACAAAAACAAAATAAACATTCATTAAAGACGCCAATTATAGGTCTAAAAAAAGCAAACTGTAAAAGAAGGACCGGACTTGTTATATGGTATTTTTGGTTTGCCTAATCTACTAATTGTACAGCGCTGTTAGTTTGGAAATACGAACGTTAGAATATATTACCTTATATACTCAAGGGGAGTCATGGTCGTGATCGAATGGTAGTTGGATTTATAACTACCTTTGCATTCAGTGCTTATCACCACTAACGTTGTGAATTCGAGTTCTGCTCAGCCGATGTGTGCACAATATAACAATATGTCATAAAGTTTGTCGGTTGTCTTCTCTGGTTTCATCCACTAAGAAAACTGACCGCCACGATATAACTGAAATATTGTTGAAAGTGGCGTTAAACACCATGATTCTAATCTCTAACCCTTGTATGTATACCTCATATCATGGACGTTCACGTTGATCTTTACGAATATCTAAACAATATATGTATATTTTATATAAAAAATTATTTGTACGAGCTTTTGTCGAACTTTTCTAACATAATTCTTACTTACTTACTTATTTAGTCCTCTTTGTGCATATTTGCACATGAGGCCATCACCATCGTCCTCCATAGCTGTCGGTCTTGTGCCTTTCTTTCCGCCTCTCCCCAAGTCATTCCCAGATCTCTCAAAACCTGTTTCTTAACGAGTGCAAATGAATAATGTACCAAGCGAAGAAAGTGATCCGTCATGTACATTTGTATGTATGTGTTAGTGAGATCCGTCATGTACATTTGTATGTATGTGTTAGTGGGTTCGATTTTGTCTCTTTCTACGATTTTTTAGTTTGCGGCCATAAAACTTGGTAAATCCAGACAATATTTATTGAAGTGACTATGCCAAGCCTTCTGAACACTGAGTGGTCATGTACGTTAATGTTTTGGACAACGATATTACCTGTATCTGCCATTTTATTTATTGACTATTAGAACTGTTCCGACGTTGTGACATTTTTTCGTTTTATGATATACATGTATATATATATTGGAACAAATCAAAGTGAGTGATTGTTGTTCAACGCATATTCAGCAAATTTTCAGCCATGTCATGGCGAGAACAAGTTTATTTTCTATGAGATGACGATGACGTCCGCTTTGTACTACACTAGTTCGCTTATTTTGGAGTTTTATAGTGCTCGCTCGCTGAAATAACAGTCCGCGGATAGACATGTCGCTCACTCGGACACATTATCCTGATTTCGAGCCAACCAGTCTTTGATGTTTCTTCTTGATACTGCATGCTTAACGGGGAAGCAATATTTCATATGTTTTTTTTCTTTTGACCCGATCGGGGCTCGAACTCACGATCTACCGCACTTGAGGCCAGAACTCTAAACATTGCACAACCTATGCGAAAGTGAAAGTCAATCTGAGGTATATGATGTAAAAAAAAAGAAGTAAAACACAATATTGGTATCAAATGCAATAAATTCCAGTGGATTTGAAATATAAGCAAAGAATACCAAGATCCCATTGTGTCAAATCTAGGTTACTATATGATTCTTAACGTCTGAAAGTTTCAAATTTCATTAGAAAAATCGTCTAAAGAAGCAAAATCAATACACCAAAAACACACATATACATGGCCGCTCACTTTTCTGGCTTGAACTGTCTAGGAGACGTACATACTGCCTTTTACTCTATACTATTCCGTCACTTAATTTGAACTGCATGGCCGATTACCATTTATAAACATTGAAATACGATTAAAGAGTTTCCATTTCGTCGATACTAAATTTTTATTTCTACTGTTTTTACAAATCCGTTGAAGCCTTTAATCTTAACTACAAAGATATGAGCTATATGTAATTCTCTTGTGAAATATATAGAGATTAGGTAACGGTCTAATATAATAGACCTAAGCGAGGGCAAAGACACGCTTAACCCTTTTATTAAGAAAGAAATGTAGATTTTGTGGAGTTTTTTTCCCAAACAAATTGATACAACATATATTTTGTGCATTCTACGTTGATATTTTGTGTGAATTAAAATGGGTGAGGTTGTAAAACTTCCACCGATACCAGAAATCAGCTTTACTGTAAGTATTTTGAAATTTCCTCTTATACGATTCTTTTGCAAATATGGATTTTGCAGGACAATTTCATCGTTTTATATAAACTTTTATGATAAGCATTGTGCAACAGTTTGCAAGGTCAAATACAACTTTGTGCACGTAAATATATCACTCTATTTTGTATTATTATATGTAGTTTATAGATGTGATTTTTGATTGTCTCTAAATTTTGCAAAATGGATAATGCTATGTTACGTCACGTTTTCTTTCCGTTGTACACAAGACTGAATTAGACGGATGATCTGGCTTTGATATTCCTTCCAAAACGCTTGGACTCTCTACCATTTCCGTGTTGTCCGTGATTTTGGTCCTTTGTTGTGTTTTTAATGCTTTTTTTGTATGCAGATAGTCATTTTACTCCAAACCTTTTATTGGTTTTGAATTACTCTCCGTTTATGCTCTGATTGTCTTTATCTATATGTCTTTTGAATGAAACCTCGGTTCTATTATATACCTATGGGTTAAAGATATCATTTCAAATATGTAAAAAATAACAAATCACACATTTAGCGATTTCTACCTACAAAACAGATAATAAAATGATAAAAAACTAAAAATACCAGACTGTCGGAATAGTTCCAAATTTCAATAGAAAAGTCATATATAGATGCAATATCGACACTACTAAAACCGCTATAATCATGACCGCTAACATTCCTGACTTACTACAGACCCTTCAACAAAATTGTGGCGGCTTAAGACCTGCTTTATGATTCCAAGCCTCCGCTGTTAGTGAAATGTTTCGGTCATGCAGGTGTTAACCACACGTAAGTAATAGATTTATTGTAAGTTTCTTTTAGCTGCTCTGCCAATGTCAACAGTTCCGTCTGATAAACAGAATATAAAGATAGTACTGTTTAACAACAGTTCCGTCTGATAAACAGAATATAAAGATAGTACTGTTTAACAAGCAAATAAATATAGTTGATAAACTTGTGAAGAGGTTTACTTTTAAACTAAAATAAGCCTGTAAAATGTTGACCCTATTACTGTATATACATTACATGTTCTATTCTAATTTAATGCTGGAAGATAAATATATATTGTTACAATTGAAATGCATCTGAAATTTTTTAATAAATTCTATAAAAAAAAAAAAAAAAATCTCAATATTTTTATCAATATTATTTCAAAAGAAATCTCGCCCTTCTATTGAATGTACAGAAATAGTTCTTTGGTGTTCAACAAGGTTAAAATGTAAGACTTCGCCCATGAAGACCATTATTCTTTTAAGATCTTCATGACTAATTGATATTATATTTGCTAGAAGCATCAGTTATGGTTTTTCATCATAAGAGTAATGGTTTAACTAAAAATCACTGACCCTGTTGTAGTACTGTCTATGGGATCAACATTTTCTACCTTCCTATCTAGTTGTCAGTTAACTACCAACATTGACCCTGCTATTTTAATGTCAATGTTTATGTTTTCCTTCATTTTTTGTGATCGTATATGGTGTTTTTGAGTGGAAACGAATCTGTACGGTTGCTCATTGTTTGCCTCTATAGATATATGTGTACTGTCGTTGGCGATCCAATTATCAAGAGAGTAGTGGGGATCCCATTAACTGGGTTAAGCTCACCACCTGGAGATGAATATCCAGCGGCATATATCATGGTCTTTATTGTGTTCAATAAATGACAGGGAGAGATTTATCCTGTTTGCTGATATTGGTGGAATTATTGACAATCATTTTCATAATCATATCCTGTAAATGCAATTAGAAAAACAGATGAAATCAAATGTTTTGGTACAAAAAGTGTTTACTAAGTTAGTAAGAATGATAAATGTCAATTTCTCTTAACTTTCCAATATCGGACTATTTGCATATACTTCATAGCAAAAGGGAAAAGGATTTTTCATTCCAAAGTCCATGTTATGAATGGCAAAACTAATATATGATTTCTGCAGTGTAGCATTTTTATTCTTCAAAATTCTTCATGCGAAAAAACAAAAACAAAACATTATTACGGTGGAGACAGGTTTATACACATTTGGAATGGTATGACGCCTTCAATGACAATACAAGCTTCTATCTGCAATATATATCTGAAATTAATAAGCTTTATAATTGGATTAAAAGTGACATTTACTTTGACGTTCCCTATATTGGAAATCGAATCAAGGTCACAAATGCATCACCTTTATTATACAAGCCTTTGACATGATCCTGATATCAGCCTTTTTCTACAGACATTTTTATATATTATTCAATTTTCATACCTAAATAATATAATTCTAGCCAGTTTAATCAACTCTTTGTTTTTTGACATTACATAAATAGTCCGGGGTAGCACGACATGACGAATATTAATTACATAAATCTGTCATTAACCTTTACATAGAAAAAAATAAACCTTTTCAAGTTCATAATCTTATCGAAATAAGCTTAAAGAAAAGTCTACTATTGTGAATATACTAATATACTTGTATTATAGTACATGTAGTTACGAATGGTCCATATTTTGCGATTACAAGTAATTACTTAGTTTTTAATGAACAAGGTAATCTATGTGATTAATTAATCAATTAATTAATAACAACAACACAAGTCCCTAATGCAAAGCTTGGTGCACAAGCACTAAAAATTACTTGTCTCGGTCAATCAAATTATGAAAAAGAAGTTTAAGCAGTAATGGTCAACAATGCCACCAATATCAACAAAACGAACAATCACTTCTCACCCAAAATCATTGAACATAAAAAGATCAGGATAAATGACGTTGGGAATTCAGCTTATGACTTAATTGTGATAGGCACAAAAAATGTGGCGGGGTTTGTGTGGATAGTAAAGATACGTTGGTCGAGACGGGAGTCAGTTTGCAAAACATAATAATTATCTGAAATCTAGACGCTGGAATAAAATCAGAACATTCCTTTATTCAGTTTGAATGTACACGTTTTACCGTATAGATATTAAAGGTGGATAGCAGTAATAGAATTAACAAAAAATATCTTACATTTTCTGTCTTAATAGTATGTATTTATGATGTGATGAAAATGTAAGCAAATAACTGATTGTATATTTCTTATCAAATTATGTTTGCTTTTACAGCCATCATCAAAATTAGTAAGTAAACAAACACAAATCATTTCTGCATGGATTGGGCTGTGTTTTACAATCATTGCTTTGTATTATGCATGTACAATCACCACATTGCTTTGATATGGGTTACATCAACAAAGGATTGGGTTGTGTTTTACAATCATTGCTTTATATTATGCTGCATGTACAATCACCATATTATATTGATATTGGCTAATCTACATCTGCGGGTGTTCATGTACAATCTAATTAAAACTGGATGGCTTGTTGGATATTGTTTTATGTAATAACATCTCGTATTTGACAATATATGGTGTCACATTTGAGACAACCAATCAGCCACATGCCTACATCCCGTATTTGGGTAACATGTGGTGTCATTTTTGAAACGACCAATCGGCAACATGCCCACATCCCATATTTTGATAATATCTGAGGTCAGGTTTGAAACGATCAATCCGCAATAGTCCCACATACCACATTGGATAGCATCTGAGGTCACATTTGAAACGGCAAGAAACCAGCAACAAGTCTACATCCAGTATTTGTGTCACCGCTGATGTCATATTTGAAACGACAAATCAGCAACAAGCTTACAAAATCGTCCAGTATTCAACAGCATAGCAATTGTATTCAAGGAATAGAAATTTTCCGAGTGTTAAAATGTAAACTAATGTGATCCGATGCAATTTGATGATATTGGATCGCATGAGAAATAAAAACATAGCAAAAATCGAATCATCTAACTTTAATTAGATTGTTTTCATATTCAGCTGCTATGGTAATTTTGCAACCCATTTATATTCTGTTATATTTGCTATTCATTGATGAAATCGGTTTACTTTCAATTCATATTCTTTTCACAAAACAACACGCAGGAAAAAAAAAATCCATATTATGCCTATACATTTGGTAAATATGTTTATTGAAATAGAATACCTAGTATGAATCTTTCATTCAGACGTTTATCGTCTGAAATTGCTAATGACGATTGGGAATAGTCAGACCAAATGATCAAAAACAGCTATGGTCTATTTTCCTAAATTTATCTGCGAACATTTTGCGAAATAAAGAAAATATTCGTACAATACGCAATGACTTTATTATGATCTATTTTTCTGTAATGTACAAGTTCCAATTTCTTTCATCCGTGGACAGGAGGTGGAATTAAAAAATATGTATCCCATTCCTGCATTTATATCTTTATTAATTTTGAAAAATATATTCGGCGTCCAGAAATCCCAGCCCCCTCCTACCGATAAGAAATTGGTTGGTTCATTACGCATCATGTTATAAATGTGTTGATTGCTGATTAAATGCTCATGCCACTGCATGTGTTGCCCAGTATATCGTGGTGACCGTCCAGCACTCCAGGTTTCATAGAAGATACAAGACGGTGGGCTAAAAGATCCTGATAAGACATTTACTAGAGGTATAAGTGGATAACACCTGGTCCTGGGAAGAGTGTGATAATACAACTAATATTGGTGGAAGGTTCGAAGTATGCTTAGGTCATTAATCTGATAGGAATACCATACTGCATCCAAAATGGTTGTCATTCTAGTGTCAGAATAACTCCATCGTGATTCCATCCATAAAGTACTTGCAGCATATATCAGTTGGATTTCTGTTTTTTACTTATGCATGCCTGATATTAGCTTTAAAACATAGAAAGATGCTAATTTTCATGAAATGTTTTGGTGTAGGGGTTAAAGTATGTATAGGTCATTAAGCTGATAGGACTACCATACTGCATCCAAGATGGTGGTCATTCCAGCGTCAGAATAACTCCATCGTGATTCATTCCATAAAATACTCGCAACATAGATCAGTAGTTTATCATCCTTCCCTCCGGATATATCTACCTGCTGGCTCCATAAGCAAAACTCGTATCAAAGTCCGCGTGAGCTGAGCAGGACTTATCAACAGTCAGCAGGAGTTATCACCAAATTCTCCTAACATTTAAACGATAATTCCTGTGAAGATGGCAAAAATAAATAAAATTCATCTACACCATTAGCTAGTTAACATTATTTTTTTAAACATATATCAAATTAAGAACTGTCGCGTTAGAAATATCAACAAACATCGTCCTACAAAAATGTACTTTACACAATTCTTGATAACCTCTCCTCAGACGTCATAATTTTTTACGTCATAAAGGAGGTTGTGACCGTCATGTTTTATAAACCGGAACGGCATTGGTAAGCAAAACTTTTAATGAAAATGGGTGACTTTGATGTTTGTAATAAAACAAAATGAATATCCCCATTAAAGGGAAAATCCAACAATCTTAACATTTATATAAATCTGTAAAAATGAATGGTATATTTTGCAAACTACTTATGAACTACGGTTTTGGGGAAGCGTATTTTGAATATTTTGAATCATGTAATTTTCCCGCGAAAAATACAAATATAGATGTATCCGTGTTTATGGTTGATTTAAGGATGATAAACATGTCATCTGAATGTGAATATAATTGATACTGAAAAATATCAGCCTGCTTGACAGAATATGAAGTTTGTGACTCGTTCGCTTCGCTCACTCGCCAGCAAACTTCATATTCTGGCTCGGCAGGCTGATATTTTCGGTATCAATCAATTCACATCCAGATAACATATACATTTCTGTTTTTCGTCTAAGCTGTGTTTTACTAATGCATGCCTGATATTGGTTTCAAAACATAGAATGATGCATAATTTTCATGATAATTTTTTGAGTGGGTTACGACAAAAATAATATAGCTGGCATCATAAAACATTTACTTACCTAAATATCACTTGGTATGTTTTAGTTTAAGCATATTTTTATTTGCTAAATATAACAAATAGGGATCGGACACAAGTTTTACCAACTTATGAAGTCTTCTCTTGGTATGTATGCGTTCGTGGCAGTCTACATTGATGCTCAGATTTCAGGGAAGAAACTGGTCTCATGTATTTTTGTGAAGAGAGGAATTCAGTTTGACATGAATTTTAATGTAATGCTTATTATAAAGCTTACCATAATTTATAGCCAACATATATGTTATAAATCGCTAGTCTTTCTGTGCATAATCTTTTCTATAGGCATGTATATATAGTATGCGCCTGTAATTATATATCTTGTTGCAGTGACTTGTTATTTTATATTTTTTTATGTATTGAAACATTAAAATCACTGTAGTTTGTTGACGCTAGTGAAATGTAAGATAAATACTATAAGAAGTGATTATAAAAGGTAAATCATTATAAAAAGACAGACACATGGCGAAAACAAAGTAAACAGAAACAACCCATAATGAACGTTAACAAACACAGAAAACTGAAGACATCAGACAGGCAGCAATTAACACACTATAAACCGGATATGAGGTCAGGTGCCCCAGGATGGTAAACAATTCCTGTTCCACATGTGGCACATGGTATTTTCAAACATTTAAATATTAAAGACGTAACATTTTATGTATGAAAATTTAGAAATCTAATTTTATGTGTTTGATGTTGTGTTTATATATTCACGTAAGAGTCCTTATCCATGTTATTGTGCTTATGTTTACCATTATCATCTGTTGTTTATCAGTAACTCCCAGCCCACTCTACTATTAATAATGACATTTTAATGCGCATGTCTCCCAATCAGGCTGATCGGATGTTTCTGGTTTCAGGACCAAAAATCCTAAAATTGGGATTACCTTTGAAACTTACAAACTGTATTACATGTTTGAGTTCAACCCATATTTTCCATATATTTGAATATTAAGGACAAAACAGCCAAAATTATGTATACCTGTGAAATTTACAAGCTGTATTACCAGTCATGTATGAATTCGAAACAACATTATGTGATCAAGTTAAAAAGTGTCTTGCGGCAGATATGCGGTTTTCTCCGGGTACTGACCGCCCCGATATAACTGATGTAATGTTGCAAGTGGAGTTAAACACCATAACCATATCCCCTACGTGTATGGATTCAGTCCAATATATTTGAATGTTAAGGAGCAAAACAGCCTTACATTATGTATGCTATTTGTTCCACGACAACACTTTTGCATTAAATTATGATTGCCTTTGAAACTTACAACCTATATTATATTAAGAAGAGTTTGAGGATACCAAAGGGTAATCAGAATTCGTAAATCGAAGAAGAACAGACAACACAATGGTCAAAAGAAAAAAGTACAAAAGGACAAACAACGATCCAAAAAACATACATATAAAGCTAAAGATAGAGTAACATGAACCCCACTAAAAACTGGAGGTGAACTCATGTGCTCCGGAAGGGTAAGCAGTTCCTGCTTCACTAGTAACACCCGTCATGTTTCCTATTTCCCCTGTATTTGAATATAAATGATCAAACAGTCTATAGTCAGTTCATATACTTCCCTATATTTGAATGTTAAAGATCAAACAGCCTAAAAATATTAATACGGTTCATTTCCCCTATATGTGAATGCTAATGATATGCAGCCTACAATATGTCTGATATATGTTCCACGACAATATATCTGTATAAAACTATGATTACCATTGAAACTTACAAACTGTATTCAGTCGTATATCTCCCTATGTTTGAATATTAAGGATCACGTAACCTAAAAGTATGCATACTTGTTATATTTACATGTATGAATTCGGTCCATATTTCTCCTATATTTGAACGTTAAGGGTGAAACAGTCTACATTTTGTATGATATCTGTTCCACGACAATGGTTCTACATGCATGCAATTATTATTACCATTGAAACCTACCTACAAGCTGTATTCATTTTATATATCTTCCTATATTTGAATATTCAGGATCAAACAACGTTAATTATGCATACTTCTTAAACTTACATGAATGAATTCGATCCATATTTCCCTTATATTTCAATATTAAGGATCAAAACAGCTTTAAATAATGTATACCTGTTATATTTACATGAATGAATTCGGTCCATATTTCCCCTATATTTCAATATTAAGGACCAAACAGCCTAAAATTTTGTGTACCTGTGAAATTTCCATTTAAGAATTCAGTCCATTTCTCCTATCTATGAATATTAAGGATAAACAGTTTATATTTTGTCTGATATATGTTTCACGACAATACCCCTGTATAAAACTATGATTACCATTGAAACTTACAAGCTGTATCATTTCACATATCTCTTCCTATATTTGAATATTAAGGATCAAACATTAAACATGTGTGATCCATGTTGTGTTGACTAACGGTGTTTAACTTCATGTAATTACTTTAAATATTAGCTCAACATGATTATGTATAATTTGATAAATTATAACTGAGATTTTTAATGGGAAGAAATTCAATATGCACAATCATTTATAATAGAACCTGCCAACCTTGAATTAAACTTTGGGCTAGGTGTATGGGGATGTGAGCCGTTCAATATACAGCTGATTATAATGAAAATTGAAAACATTATTTAACGTTTATATGATATATAAAGATGGTGAGGTTGTTTGCTTCTGAGGTAAGAAAACTTAGTACTATTCTTATTTTTTATTAGCGTTTTATTTCAATTGAATTAAATTGTGTTTTTGTATACCCTGTTGTTATGTCTGTTCTGGTTACCTAAGTATCTTTACGTTAATTAGTCCGTTCTGTATTTTACAATGGGACGGGATAATCATATGTTTTCCAATTTATTTCATTTTTGGGGTACGCTATTTTACAAGATTTTCACCATTTTTATTACCTTTTGTAATTCTTCTTTTTTTTTCTTATTATTAATTTTGTTATTTAATTCATATTTAGAACCTATAGATAACAATAATATTTGAATTTATGAATTAAGATTTCTCATTTTTCGAAGCAGAAAAGATATATTGATATTCATATAATAATTAGTATTTTCAAAATATCAATGTGACCAAACATTTTGATTCAGTGCTGAATTTACCAATAATCTTGACAGACTGAAGCCTAAGACCTCAAAATCTAGAAGGCCTCAATTCGAGGAGCATAATATTTCTGACACTGTCCTAGTCATTTTTAACAAATACCGTCATTACGCACTGTAGTCTCTAAGCAACCCGTCATTAAATTTCCTTGCACAGTTGCACTCCATTTCATAATTGCAGTATTTTAAATACTCGTCATCGTCCTGGGTTTTATATTATTTAATGTTTAAAACACTCTTCCATCTTCCTCTAGTCGTGAGGGTGGGCGTTGGGGGGTTCTCGTCGATGGATTATCCTAAGATCTCTCTAAGTCTGAATCCGACACTGCTGCCAATGGATGGTGTATGATGACTACGATGACAAAAATGTTTCTCACTTTGTTGATAGAAATATTTCTCCCCACATACCTCTACTCTTGTGTTCACTCTTCCTCCTAAATTCTATGAGGTATCGAAACTTGGTTCGTCTGGCTTAAATAGAAGTTTATGATAAAAAAAAAATATCAATAAAAGTTATCTCCCTTTAAATATTTACCACACAGATTAAGCCGCCAAATTATAAGAACAGTAAAACAATGACTATGAATCTTCACCAATGACCCTTTTGACCTTAAATCATAAGAAAGGTCAAAAGGTCAAAAGTTCAATGACATGTTCTAATATTTAATTATCTCTGCTTGTGAGTTCACTAATGGCGTAAAAGACTTAAATATGATTATGAATGCAAAATGCTATGAGTTTCCTAGAAGTACATTTTGTAGTATATAAAGCTCTCATGCAGCAACTTTGATTTTACTTAATCCTTTAATAAGAGTTATCTTCCCTTTCAATGCTCAAATAACAATATACTAGCATACTACTGATCGGCTCAAACTCGTCATCATCGTTTTCGTCTATCTTAATAATGTCAAATTACTTTGTAAATAACTAGAGTAGGGTATGCTGCGGCAGGGCCGACCTTAAGTCAATTGTAACAATTGGGCCCCATGGTTAACCCCGCGCTGGAGCTTTCTACTCTCAGCTGTTCAAATACACACAATAACATGCTGCAGGTTTTACAGAGAACAGCACTGTGCCCTGCACCTCCAAGGAGGCCGTGTGTGGCGGTATATTTTATTTTGTGCAAATCATACCATCGTTTATTATATTTATATTGCAATAATTGTATTTTATATATTATAAATGAATTGGTTAACGCTAAAATGGATTTTTATGAACGAATCATAAAAACTCTAAAAGAGTCCAATGGCAGAACAGCAAGATTTAGGTTTTTGGAAATTCAGAGTGTTGATGGACAAAAGATATCTGAAGATGTATCTTCTTGACTTTAGTTGGTTATGTGCATTGCTGATCCTAGAAACGCCACGATATAGCTGACATACTGCTAACGTTTGGCGTTAAACACCAATCAATCTGATCCTAGGAACCAGTTCACGGGAAATTTCATACTGTATACCATGACCCGCTAAATGAATGGGTACCATATCAATAGCTTTAATCAAGTTTTATATCATATGGGATTTTTCATATGGTTTTATTTGCAGACCATTGAAGCTCAAAAACAATATAATGTTTACTGTTCTTTTGTAATTCAGACATTGATTAATTACATTAGCTTCTATGCATTTTCCTAAAGTGTCAGGATCTGAACAAAAACCGAATGTTTATACAGTGTAAAAATCGACGAACCACCCAATACATTAAATACAGGTACCCGATTTTAAACATACAATGTACCTGTGTGTCTACCATTTGGTAATCGATTTTAAATAGCAGGTTAATTGTTAGAAGTTATTGAAATATGTATATTGAGATGTTTTATATATCCTGACGACGGATAAAGTGTACAAAAATAGAGAACTCGACTAATTTATACGGGGCTCTGGAGGGGACGAAATTGTGTATGTAATTGTCATATGAAGGAAGTGGGATTTCCCCCAGAATAGTATGTACATAGTTTTGAAAACAAACTTTCAATTTGCACAACAATAAGAAAAAAAAACATTTTCATAATGTCACGCTCGTATGAAAACAGCGTTTTTCATATGTGTATAGGTTATAAAAAGCCCAAAATATTATTTCAGTTGGTGATTGTTGTTTAGCGCCATGAGGTGAGTATTGTTTCAGGCATATCATGGCGAGAAAAGGTTACATTTTGATGAGATGATGATGGTGTCAGCTATGCAATAGACAAACACGCTTGGAGTTTTAAATTGCTAACTCATAGCTCATAGCTACAACAATCCACAGGTAGACATGTCGCTTCAACTCACACATAGTATACTAATTCCGAGGCAACCTATCTTTACTTTTATTCATTTATGTTGAATGTTTAGCAGAGAAACAATAAATACCAATTTTAGTTTTTGGCTTAACCTAGACTCACGAGGCGAGCACGCTGTGTAAAGCAGCATTTTCATCTACTAAAAGATGTGATAGTAATTATTTTGTAGAATTTTACATAGTACTGCTTCCCTATTTATTCAGGTTGTGTCATCGGTTGAATATGGGTTAACATTCAAGGTGGTGCGAAAACAAGTAGCGGTAACAGTGAAGCTATATACCAATGTGCGATTGGTTTTGTAAATTAATTACTTAATATGTTTTAAGGTATATCTATATGATTTTCTTTTAACTTTTCCATGCGTTTTTGTTTCAGCCATTTCAGCGGAAGAGGGAGACCGTAGCTGATGTTCTCTCGAAGCCCCATGTCCATCAGGTAGGTTTTATATCCCAATAGATACACAGTGCTTTTACACTGACATGTGTTCCAAAATTTAAAATAAAAATAGCATGTACTATATCACTAATATCGGGGATGATCAAAATAAACACCAGTCAATCAATCAGTCAATCAATCACTCAATCATTTTTATCTTTTTTTTTTCTTTTTCTTTTTTTTTGCGATTTTATGCTTACTTTTCATTTTTTGTAACAATTTTGTCCATCTTACTTCTCTAAGCAATAACTATTTTATCACTGAAAAAAAAGAATATTGTTTTAATTATACAATGTATTCAATTACAAGAGAAAATGTCATAATATTATGACAAAAAATAACATGAAAGCAGGTCTCTTTATTTTGAGATTTAAATTCGATTATTTTTACAGGTAAGTAAAGTACTTATATAAATTTTGTAGTGAAAAGTAATATTTAATTTGTCATCCCTTCTGTTCTATCCAATATTCAATAGGCACATGCGCAATGAACCATATAGACAATTAAATATAATTGTTCGGATTTTTTTTGTATACTTACGTTGATATAATCGCCACTTAATTGTGCTTCAATTGTCGCTAAGATACCCGACATATAGTTCTAATGGCGATATAATACGGGAAATTGATACTATATAAAATTTTTGGGGAACACACGACTTCAAGATAAATCAAGGTAAGCGCAATTGTATATTGCATATTTGTAACATTATCTGTATCGAAACATTTAAATGAATTGATTATTCGTTGTTTATATTGTTTTTCTCATGTAAACAACCGTTACAATCAATGGTCAGACACAAATCAAGTAAATAAATACAATGGACATGTACTCATTAGCACCCAGGGTAGGCACAAAAACCTTGTATTGTTTGTGTGGAAGATCACTAATTAATATCAAAAATCTCACAAAAGACCGAAGAACATGAGTGCACTGTGTTTACAATAATCTCACGTTTCTTCCACCTTACAACAAGCTCAATGTTTACAATAATCTCACGTTTCTTCCACCTTACAACAAGCTCAATGTCAACAGTTCCTAACAACTCAGTTTACTCCCGTTTTTTTGTGGGGGTCGTGTTTCTCAATCTTTAGTTTTCTGTGTAGTGTTTTATAGATAATTGTTTGTTTTAGTGAGGTTCGTGTTACTCAATCTTCAGTTTTCTGTGTAGTGTTTTATAGATCATTGTTTGTTTTAGTGAGGTTCGTGTTACTCAATCTTCAGTTTTTCGTGTAGTGTTTTATAGATCATTGTTTGTCTTTTTGCCCTATTCATTTTTCCCATTGCATTGTCAGTATTTCTTCGAATGGCGGCTTTTGGTTACTTACCCCTGTGGTATCTTCAAACTTTCACGTGCTACTGCTTGTTAAGACTGGTTCGCGCCCGGCTTTGTAAATTACAAAAAATGTGCACTCGACTCGCAGCCGCAAGTGATAAAGTTTACCAGTTGCTTGCCCAGCGTCGGTGGTTCTCTCCGGGTACTCCGGCTTCCTCCACCACTAAAACTGGTCGCCATGATATAGCTGGAATATTGCTGAAAATGGCGTTAAACACAATAAATCAAATTTGTTAAGATTGGTCCTTGGTAACTCGTTGGTCACATCCATAATCCAAATATCCAATCACAGGCCCATCTTAGTTCCACCTAGTTACCTAAAAATAGAAATAGTGCACATGTTTGCAAAACCCGTTAATGTTTTGAATATTGCCAAAATGTTGCACACGTGTCGTCAAACAACAATCAATCTTGCAAGAGGAATGTTCTTACTTATATTATCAACAATTGTTTGAGCAATTAGTTATTCATGTATAATTCTACAATTTACTCATTTTGAATATATATTTCCCCCTATCGCTTTCCATTGGTTAAAGACGACGAGTGTTTCGACGTCATTATTATATGCATCTCACATGTGATTTCCTAGCCGAAGAAGGGATCTGCTTGTTTTAAGTAATATATAACATAATGTGCAATCTGAGTCTATTGGAAATTATATTTAACGTTACTTTGGCTTTACTTGGATTAAATCTAGCTGCTGACATGTAATTTTATATACAAAATGTACATGCACTAAAACACGGGCGTGCAGGTGACGATGCCCAGTGTTTACTCAAAGAGGTGCTCATCCCGTCTAAAATTTGTTGGAAAGGGTGCATTCTCGACAGAGTTTAGTACTGAAGCCTGATCGCGGACCAAATGCCTGCATGTTAAAAATCCTCTTTTGTATATATGAAGGCTATAAACATTGTAGCTGCAATAAATGGCTAAATTTTCATATTTTTCCAATCGCAGTCAGAAATTGTTGACTCCGTTGTCCCATCTCAACGGCATCGGTGGCGTAATGGTTACTGTGCTCGCCTTGAGTGTGGTAGATCGTGGGTTCGAGCCCCGGTCGGGTCAAATCAAAGACTATAAAATTGGTATGTGTTGCTTCTCCGCTAAGCACGCAACATTAAGGAGAAAGAACAAAGAATGGTTGGTTCTTCGGAATCAGAATAATGTGTCCAAGTGAAGCGTCCGACATGTCTAAACGTGGACTGTTGTTTCAGTGACAATAACAATCCAACTAAGTCTTGGTCTAGTACAAAGCGGACCTCATCATCATCTCACTGAAAATTAACTTGTTCTTGCCATGGTATGGCTGAATGATTGCTGAATAGGCGTTAAGCAACAATCACTCACCCGTTGTCCCATCCCTCCCTCATTTTTGTATACATGGAGTTCTATGATATTGCTTAACTTGTTCTCATCCTGGATATATGTATGAAACCATTGGACATTAATAAGCCAACCAACAATCAACTCTAAGAATATTCGTTGTTCTTGAAATTGTAGGCTTTTCAATACGTGTAAACTAGCCAGAAATGCAGAAATGATACAATAATATAATAGAATTCTATGCAAACCAGAGAGGCATTGCGCGGACTTTTAATTTATTCCAACCAAAGGGTCATTGCTGCCTTCACTTATAAGAAGTAAGGCTTTAATTTTACAGGCGTCGTCGTGGCCATGATAGTATGGTAGTTGGATATACAACTACCTATGCAATCAGTGCCTATTACCACTAAAGTTGTGAATTCGAATCCAGCCTGGGTGGGGTGTACTCGATGCAACATTATGTGATAAAGTTTGTCAGTAACTTACGGCAGGTCGGTGGTTTTCTCCGGGTATTCCGGTTTTCTTCACCAATGAAACTGACCGCCACTCGTGATATAATTGAAATATTGTTGAAAGTGGCGTTAAATACTCTAACCATAACCGTCGAGTGTACGTGAGTGTTAAGTGTAGTATATTTCAGCTATATTTGGGACGAGAACAAGCCTATAATCAGTCACAGTGAATCATGTAAAAAAAAACTACAAGGAGATCAGCATATTAACCACTGTTTAATCGGTCACAAGTTTAAATTGGTGAAAATGGATCGGGTCAAAAAATATAGCCTTGCAATGGGTCATTCGAATTTAGAACATAATTTCCCAGTACTAAAGATTTGTTGAATTTAATTATTGTTATTTTGAAGTATTGGTATAGCTTAATCTATAAAATCAACGGTCCTTGAAAACTTTTTAATGTTGTTTATTTCGATCTATTTAAATTTAAAAGTTTAATAAACATATTTGTTGCCAAGATAAACTTTATTCACCCGATTCGTACGAACACACATGGTGTGGCACTCTTGATTTATGTAGGAAGTCTGCCTTTAAAGAATTTGATTTTATGATTATCAAGGCGACGTCTGACCCCGAATGACCCACATCTTCCTTCTTTAGGGGTTGTCGTATGATAGTTGGATTTATAACTATCTGTGCAATCAGTAGTTATCACCACTAATTAACGTTGTGAGTTTGAATCCCGTTCAAGAGAGGTGTACTCAATACAACATTATGTGATAAAGATTGTCAGTGATTTGCGGCATGTCGGTGGTTTTCTCCGGGTATTATTGTTTCCTCCACCAATAAAACTGACCGCCACGATATAGCTGAAATATTGTTGAAAGTGGCTTTAAATTCCTCAACCATAACCGTTCTTTCAGAGAAAGATGTGGAC
>MJUT01049757.1:1118938-1134538 GCA_002080005.1 Gigantidas platifrons | reverse complement strand
TTTTTTTAAATAGTGCTTGCTCACTGATACAACAGTCCGTGGGTAGACATGTCGCTCCACTCGGACACATTATTCTGAATTCGAGCCCACCAGTCTTTGTTCTTTCTCCTTAATGCTGCGTGCTTAGCGGAGAAGAAAATAATGCCAATTTTATAGTCTTTGGTTTGACCAGACTGGGACTCGAACCCACGATCTATCGCACTCGAGGCGAGCACGCAAACCATTACACCACCGATGCGGTTTTGGTATTATTTGCCATTTATCTCTATAGAGGTACGCGTACAGTAAAATATGCTATATAAAAGAACATACCCATCGCATCATAGTAAACTTCATTATTCGTTATATAGTAAATCGTCGACAACAGATATGGCTAGCGAAAATATCAATTGAATTTTTTTCTAAATATTTTTTTTTTATTTTGATAGAGCCCTTAATGCAAAAATACTTCTATGTATGACTTGCGACAGGTCGGTGGTTTTCTCCGGGAACTCCGGTTTCCCCCACCAATAAAATTGACCGCTGAAAATATTATCTAAAACAACTGAAATATTGTTGAAAGTGGCGTTAAACACCACACCCCACTTTTCCTCAGAACAGAATAAATTTGGACCACAATCTACCGTCTTATAAATGTTGTATCGACACCTACGTATATAAAAGTACAATAAATAAAATAGAGTTGTGGAATTTAATAAACGAATCAATATGTATATAGCATACATGTACATAAGTAGGTATGGTCAAACTTAAAAGTAAATATATTTATCTTCTATCAATGTTCTTAATCACCCCAATATAATGCCAAATAACTGACCACTTAATGCCAAATAACTGACCATTTAATACTAGGAAGGTATCCAAATTAATAACATTGTTTACATACAAAATTGTGACCTTATGGGTATATTAAGTATATTAAGTGTATGTTTAAGATTTAATAAATAATGAAAGATGGGTGGCTCAAGAAAGGGATCCCTTTTTAGCAGTTCCCTTCTATAGTATTTCCCCTCTCTCTCTCTCTCTCTCTCTCTCTCTCTCTCTCTCTCTCTCTCTCTCCTATTTCTTAACTTGTTCTGCTGAAATATACCTTAGTGAACTATGCTGTTTATATCGTAATCGTATGGTAGTTGGATTTCCAACTGCCTGTGTAATTAAAGCCTCTCACCTCTAAAGTTGTGAGATTGAACCCCGTTCATGGCGAGGTGTTCGTGACACAAGATTATGTCAGTGATAGAAAGCAAAAGGTTTTTGTTAATAATGAATGTTCAAACCCCAATTCATTATCTAATGGAATGTCCATTATACCAAAACGAGAGATATTGTTTTTTTAGAAACTTAAAAGAAACCAACAAAAATATAGAAACATTACTCTTTGGAAACGATGAAATTACTTTAAACGAACATTCTAATATCTTCAATAAAGTTCGAGCATATGTTAGACAAACAAACAGATTCTAATCAATGGTCGGTCATCTGGTCTACATCAACACCATTTTATTTCTCATGTTTCACTATATTGTGTTTTATATTATCTATATTTATGTATGTGCTAGATTTGTTGACATTATTATATGTGTATTACTTGTAGGGAGAGGACAGTACAAAAGTTGTGATAACTTTTTGTCCAATCACATTGCTGTTTTATTTGCAATAAAATAATATTAAACTAAATGTGATTAAAGTTTGTCAGTGACTTGCGACAGATTGTTGATTTTCTCCTGGGTCCTCCGGATTCCTCCACCAATAAAACTGACCGTCACGATATAATTGAAATGTTGTTGAAAGTGGCGTTAAACACCATAGATCATAGACCAAAAGAACTCTGAAATATTGTTGAAAGTGCCGTTAAACACCACATCCATAACCCTTACCCAAAAAAACTATTTTGTAAACATCTGCATATTTTATACTTTAACAACAATCTTTCTTTTAAACTATTATATAAGTAGTCAGTACAAGTACAATATCCCCCTCCCCTTTCTCCAACAACATCAACCCCATCATAGGACACACACGTCACTATTATGCTCTGAAATGACACCCCTTTTTAACCTACTACATGTATCAAGGTACACACAAGTTTTATTAGCACCTTAAACGTTTTATTATGAAGTGTTTTGTATTAAATAAATGACTTATGATTTGAGAAATATTCGTAGCCCGTAGCCAAGAGACGGGTATAGATTTTTAAGCTGTGATCTAATAAATTTTCTCGGTTTAAAACCTTAAACATTAAATATATCTATTGATGTTTTGTCAAGCGTGGAACTAGTTATATTGATATCATACAACATTAAAATGTCACAATTATTTTGATTGTATAAATTAAGATATATATTACATATTCGTATAGTAAGTGAAAATCACTGTATTATTATTTTTTTGCATCATTTTGCATCTTTTAAAGTTGAAATTTACACACATGTTCGATAATTGAAGCCTATAGAGGGGCGTGTATCCCCTCATAAAGATTACCAGCATGTGTTCCACGTCATTTTATTTATCAGAATAATAGCTAGTAATGACTGTAATTGTCCAAACCTCTGGGCTTCTTGACCCATTATCAGGGCTCTATCATGTATCCGCTGAGAGCCAAGGCGGTCCACAGACCACTCGAGATTGCACTCCCTAACAAAAACCTGGATCCGCGTATGGAAACCACGTTAATATCGGCTTTCCTATACCCATATTTTTTTGAAAGGTAGATATATATGTCAAATTTATTTTCTGTACTTTCTGTTCATTATTGTTTAGCTTGAGATGTAATGAACTAACACTTGTTCTGTACGGGCAAGTTAGGTGGAACTAGATTGCGTAAATACTAGAATCCCATTTGAACAATAAACTCTATTGGGGAGTTCAACTTGAGAAACTCTGAAGTTTTTGGTCTTGAACCAGCATATATTCAAAAGTACTCTGGAGTTACTAAGGTGGGAAAATAATATCAGCGACCAAACCATATTAAACTCTACTTGAACTCGTCCTTCAGATGTATGAAATAATGTCACTGGGTTTTTTTTCCTATAAAATTAGCTTAGAGTGACTAATCTCAGAACGGTCTTATTACGGATTTATAACGGAATTCATTTCACGGTCGTTGGAATTATAATTACGTCACAGTTTTCCTGAAGTTATCTCCTCTTTAAGACACCTCAGTTTTATTTTTAGACTATGTACTTTAAGACACCTCAGTTTTATTTTTAGACTATGTACTTTAAGACACCTCAGTTTTATTTTTAGACTATGTACTCTCCACATACCTTAAAATGAGATAAAACTATTAGTCGACTATAGAAGCTTTCAAATATCAGACACTCGATGTGACAAAATGTGAATCTTACAAGCTCCTCCGCTTAAATTCACTCGTATAGGTAAGCTTATATTTCTACCCACAACCGATATTTATATGCAGAAAGCTAGATAATATATAGGTTTCCGAAGAAAAAGGGGAAAAAACAACATCTCAAAAATCTAAATTTAAGATTTCTTTTTTCAGTTAAAAATACGTTTTTTCGGTTATATTTTTTTTCATTTATTTTTAATGAAGCTCAAAGCTGAAGACGTCTTTAAAACCACATTTTTTAATATATTTTTTTTCTTCAGATGTTTCACAGTTGGAATGTTCCACCCAGATATATGACCGGTGATGAAGACGTTTGTATTACAGGTCAGTATACCCAGCCTGGCTTTCCGTTTGCAGAGCATGTTGAGGAGGAACTGCTTACCCTTCCGGAGCACCTGCGTTAACCCTCGCTTTTTTATGGGGTTACTCGATCTTTAGTTATGAAATATTATGTAGATCGTTGTTTGTCCTTTAATCCTTTTTCTTTTGGTCATTGTGTTGTCTGTCCTTCGATTTACAGATTCTGATTACCTCCCTTTTGTATCTTCAAGCTCTTCTTGGTGTTGCTGGAATTGCTGACCATTAATGTTTAAAATGTCATTTCATTATGTTTTTGTTAGAGAGAGTTCATATCTATAAATCGTTATGGCCCTTCTCAGGATTAATAGACATTTGCCGACATTACTATAATAAATAATTGATGTTCAAATTAAGATGTAACGGTTTAGGGTGAGGATTATGGTGTTTAATGCCACTTTCAACAATATTTCAGCTATACCGTGGAGGTCAGTTTTATTGGTGGAGGAAACCAGAGTACCCGGAGTAAACCATCGACCTGTAACAAGTCACTGACGAACTTTATCACATACTGTTGCATCGAGTACACCTCGCCATGAACGGGGTTAGAACTCACGAAATTTACCGACATTAATATAATAAACATTTGATGTCCAGGCTATTGATATGAAATCTAACTGTAATTATATTGATATTGATTTCTTTGGACACTTCGTCACTGTTCGAACATTGCCGAGCATGCTCTCAAATATATCATTCGTTGCACTTTCTGTCGATATAGCTTTAAGAGTATCACATGATCTTTCCAAAAATTCCATTAAACATGTGGTCGGTCATATGCACAAATTATTGTAACACCTTAATTATTAATTTCAATTTCGAATGGCTCAAACACCAATTAAATACGATAAGGATTTATTCGTCAATTTTAGTCAAAATTGATTAAATAGGAAAGCTAACTATGAATATATGATTATGTGGATTACGCTTACATGGATTAAAGGATAATCTGCATAAATATACACATTAGAAACGGTAGATAATCTACAAACTGTGACAACTGCTATTAATCTGGTATTCTTTTAACCACTTAAGTCTGCTATAATATTTATCTGATCGTAACAATTTAGAAAACCGTCAATTATTTAGTCCAATTACTCGGTGAGTAACTAGTTTTAGAAGCGAGTGAGTGGTTGCTGTTTAAAGCCAAATGAGTAATTATGTTAGCTATATCGTGGCGAGACCAAGTTACATTCGATGTGATGAAGATGATGCCCGGCTGACTGGAACAACAGACCGCGGATAGACTTGTCGCTCCACTGGAACGCATTATCGTGTTTCGAGCCAACCAGTTTCACTTTTTCCTTAATTTTTCGTGCTTCGCGGAGAAGCAACACATACAAATTTTATAGATTTTAGTTTGACCCGACCAGGGCTCGAACCAACGAGCTAGCACACTCGAGACGAGAACGTCAGAGGTAAGAGATACGCGTGTTTATACAGACCAACACTATTACTTTTTCTCTTTCTGGTCAAATCATGTGACCAATATAGCTCATCGAATATTATTGATGTGAACTATTAACAGAAATATACATTTGAAGTTTTATTTTTACTTATTTTATTTTATTTTATTTTATTTTATTTATTTTTTTTGCTGTTGAAATTTCAGATTTTATTCAAGACGAGATGAAGACACCCCCTACTCACCCTGAAAAGATTAGTAGACAAATGTCACGTAAGTATTTTCAATCTAACCCTCCAGACCTAAAAATAAAAAAACAAATTTAGAAAAGGGTTAAACAGATTATTTACAATTCTACAAAGGCCAATGCACCTCTTGGCTCTATATATCGGTTATGCATTAAAAGGTAAAACCACAACTTTGAATCTTGAAACATGAAACTTGTCTCTACGAGGGAAAACCATTTGGGAATGACCTTTTTGTATGGACTAGACTGGTGTTCGCGCTAGACAGGTTATATTTGCAAATATTTCACATACTTGGGCTAAAGAAAATTTCGGGTGAACACAGGTTCGGGTTGGACAATGTACACGTTTTAACAAACAATAGGTATGACGCTTTAATTATAGTCATCAGTGACTACCTTAATTCATCTACTCTAGTGCAAGCGATATGGTTGACACAACACTGGTCTTGCAGATAGACGTAGATACGGGAAATACTACTGTAAACATTTCATATAAAATTACAGATAATAAATGTACAGTGCTGGTCCAGATTCTGACCTTTAAGACATTTCAAAGTCATAAGCATAGTTCAGTCAACTTCAGTGGGGTTAGAATTAGGGTTATGATGTTTAACGCCACTTTCAACAATATTTTAGCTATATCGTGGCCATCAGTTTTATTGGTGGGGAAAATCGGAGTACCCAGAGAAAAGCACCGACCTGGTGCAAGTCACTGACAAACTTTATCACATAATGTTGCATCGAGTACACCCCTCGCAATGAGTGGGATTCTAACTCACAACTCTTTAGTGATAATATGCACTAATTGCACAGGTAGTTAGAAACTCTACTTCAATGCAGCTATAAACACACGACAAAAGAAACATGCACAGATTATTTTCAACTCAAAAAGACTGCATATTATCACAAAGATGACAATATAAAGATAGACACACCCGATGGTAAGACCAGTGAATGCTTGTAATTAACTGACCATTAGGTAGGGATGTAGAATCTGTTGGTCAAGAGACCATTACTGTCTTAAGACAAATCAAATTCATAATTGATCTTTCTTAATGCCAATTTCAGGTTCGTCCAGCAGTATTAAGTGTAAGACATCAAACATTTCCATGATTCAGATCTTTACCACAATTCAGTCTCATTTCTATATTCTCCTTGTAGCAAAATAAAAAGTGTAGTTAAGCTTTTTAGTCATTACATACAATACACACAGCTGTGAATTCATTATTTATTGGTAAAAAAAAAAGTATTTTCATATGAAAAATAAAAGTTAGACAATAATGGCTAGCAATGTAACCAGCCACAATCATACGAGCTAGACTTTCGTTTGTTTTTTCCGTACCCTTTAATCTATTTTCCATTTTAAAAGAATACAATGCTTTTAATTTGAAGAAATTTGATAGATTCTATACACGTGGAACGATATTTATTTTTCTTTTTAATGTAAATTTCATATCGATTATAACCCAATATTTACGTAATGATCATAGAAAGTATTAATATACTTTTCAGGAAAAAAAAAAAAATTTTTTTTTTTTATAAATATGTATTTTTCATTTATTTTTTTTTTTTACAGCATTCATTTGTCCAAATCTGAATGTTTTTTTTATTAACATTTACCTTTTTGTTGATATTTTGTTTTGTTGGTTTATTATTATACACTATTTAACACGAGTTCGTCAGATTGCACAATTGTGTATTTAATCATTGATATCTTGAATTTGTTACTTCATCCTTTTGCAATCGGGTCAGCCTCGTCTTCATAATTTTTGCCCTAATTTTGAAATATAACAAAATGCAATATTGCAGAAAGCACAAGATCCACCTCTGTCGAGAACTCAATCAGTGTCAGTGGGAAAAAAAACTCAACTACATTGTATATTGAATCTGCAGGAATTTACTCCTAATTGTAATAAACATTTTAAAAAATATGCAAAAACCTAACTTCCGAAAAATGAACAGCATATATATGCTCAACATTTTCGTAGAATTTAATTTGACAATTTGTAGGTTGTGATGATAATTCATACCCTCAGTTATAATGAATTCACGGCTATAATGATCTTTAATAATAGTTTTACTTCAACAACATAACTTAGTCTTCTATTGCTAGATCTGCTCGACATGAAATGTATGTATTCTGATACTATATTTCTCCTTTATTTTAGATTCTTGCATGCACCATTTAGTTATATATCTTAAAACATATTTTATTTCAGAATTAATTTGCACAGAAGGAACAAAATCACAATTGTTAGATTTTCAAATATTTATTATGACTGCTTGTGCAAACCTCCGAAATTGAATCTAGCACTTTGGCGATTTTATTTTAATTCATACAATACATGTATAATCGAGGTGTTTTCACATTCGTTGTACTGGTGTAAGGAGAATGTGTTTTTCATAGATATATAAATAGCTACAAAAGATAATATTTAATAAATAAATCATGGAAGCCAGAATGTGTTTTGAGTTTTAACATGGATAGGCAGATATTAGAATTTTATCCCGAGCCAGAGGCGAGGAATAAAATTTACTAATATCCCATGTTAAAACTCAAAATTTATGTCGATTCTGATATGTCTAAGAGTACAAATACGGTAGTATACTTTGATTGGAAGACGGTAATTTATATTTACATTTGCGGATTATGTCGCACACAATTTATGCTGCCAAATTAGAGCAAACGATAATTCATCAACATGTACATTTACGACCGAAAAGTCAGTCACATGCTAGCATGTGCTAATGAGATTATACCCAATCGATAAACCGCCTGTTTGTTAACAAATCGAAAGAAGGATGTGTTATAATTAGTGATATATCGGAATAAAGGCTGCATATGCTTGTTTGTATAGGCTGAATGTAACTTGTTTGAGACTCCTGCTATGTTTGAAAATGAATAAGTTTGAAACATGATGAACAATCATAAATAAAAAAAGGATTTTAAACTAAAGACGCAAAATGACATTAGCAAATATATACTAAGTACATGATATGATAAATCAAATAAAAAATATCTTGTTAAGAAAACACATTATTAAGTATTTCCATGGAAACCCAATTAATTAAAGTGTTAGTTTAAATTTGAGGTAAGTATGTGCGTGTGTCCATTTAGGCTATGGCAACATAATAATCCGTTATCCATCATGTGTTGATGAACGCTATCATTTGATAGAGTCAAACCTTTGGTGGATAGGCTCCTGAAAAATGTGGTTGTCTTATTGTATTATGTGTATTGATCGTCACGTTCAGCAATGTTTCATCTGTACCGTGATTATCAGACCTGATGGGGGGAGGGGCGGGGGGAGGACAGATTAGACAGGTATAACGAACTGACCGGGGAACCGTGGCTAGGTGTCTGGAAATTTAAAAACTTGAGTTGGATATACTCATTCTCCCTAAAATATGGACAAAAATGAATAGTTTTACTTAAAATTGCCAATAAAACCTTTACATAATTTGTATCTATTGGGGATAAAAAGGACATACAAAAACGTCTCTAGCTGGTTTTTTTTTATATATTTCAGTGCCGAATATAAATTTACGAAAAGGTAAGAATTCACCCACCAATGGAATGACTCGTGAATTGACGAAGATACCCGAAACCATGAACGGACCATTATTGCAAAAAACTGCCGTACCTACCGTTATGAAACCTCAAAGATCCAGAACTGATTTAAAGAAACCTCCATCTGTAGCAATACATCAAGTACCGGAAGAATTAAAAAGAGCAGTCACAGACCTGAAAACAACAAAACCGGAAGTAAAACAAACTGAGGATGACAAGGAAATAGAGGAGATCCGAAAGGTAAGGAATAGAAAGAAAATCACTTGAACGCATTTAAATGGAATCGATTTAAGGAAATTGGTTACTAATCTAATGGAAATTTAATGTTTTGTCAGATCTTTATTTTCCTTTTTTCTTTTTCTTTTTATTAACGTATGACTTTTATTAGATAAATTATTAACATCCTTCCGCTTGAAGCGGAAGGTATCATCAACATGTCCTTGCAGATTAGAATTGTCATTTTGAATGTTATTTCTAAACATTTTTGATATTGTAGCTTTATTTTATGATATTGTTCAGATGCAGACGATCCACTCGAAAGATCGTCTGTTGATCAGCTCTTTGAAATTATAATTTATTATGCATTCACATCTGTACATTATTTTATAAGAGTTTGATTTTTTTTATTTGATTTTGATTGTATTTAACGCCACTTTCAGCAATATTTCAACTATATCATGACGGCCAGCTTTAGTGGTGGAAGAAGCCGGAGAGAACCACCGACCATGAGCAAGCAACTGGTAAACTTTATTACTTGCGGCTGCGAGTCGAGTGCACCCTTTTTGCAATTTACAAAGCCGGGTGCGAACCCGCGCCGTATTGGTGATAGGCTTGTATGAGTTGTTAGGTAATCCAACTACCTAACACATTGAGCCACCAGAGCCCTTATTCTATAAGAACAAACTAACAAGTTAAAATACATTAGAAATTGCCATTTGTTTTATGAATATGCAAACGGGGCCTTTACAGACAACTAGGCTAAATACAGACTGAAAAGTTCAAACACAGATTGAAACGGAGCTCATACATTTACCCTTGTTCAGACAAATTGTTGTACCACATAATGTCGTGTGGTAACACATCCAACATGTTTTTTAAGCTTTTTTGTCCGACATTCAAGGCCAAAGTGCCGCAATGCTGTAACATGTGATATCGAAATAAAAATGGCTCCGAATTAATGTGCAAACGAATATTGTATTTTACCGACATATTAAATCCGTATTACAGTTTGTAAATGGATAACTAACTTACGGAACTTCTTCATATTTGTGGAAGTTAGGTACTAAAAGTGTCACTTAATAAATGTTTTCATATTGGTCCTACATAATATCCTAGGGCAACCATATTGGATCTGAAAATGCTGTATTGGCCATTAGCATAACTAAGCTTTGACATAATACTGGGCCAATATGAAGACATCCATTTAATATAACTATCGTATATACCATCACGTGACATTGATGTACAGTCAAACCTGCCCATGCAGTCACCTCTATTAAGCAGTCCCCTGTATTAAAAGGACATATTTTTTTTGTCCTGTGATAGAAAATTTCATATGAATAAAACCTCTTTTAAGAGGTCACCTGACTTATAAGGCCACTTTTTCGTTGTCCTAAAGATGACCTCTTAATGCAGATTTGATTGTATTTGTTTATCTCCATTTAGGAATTTCAAAAATCATTGCAACCCCATACTGTCAGGACAGCCGAACATTACTTTAAGTTGGCACCACAGGCAGACCGGAAGGTAATTGAGCGTATATTGCGCATGACAGAAAAGAGACAACAGTTAGACAACACACTAAAGAAATCGCTTTTACCAGATGCCAAAGATACAGTTGAAAGATGGTTAGATAACGCAACCGAGGAAGGTAAGAATTATATCTTGGTGGAAGCAACATAATGGTTTTTCGTCCTGTCCGATTGTCCGCTTTGAATGCATACTTGCTTATTGTAATTTTATTTAGATTCACATATCGTTGCGACAGTTTGAAATGCACGTTTATTTTAAGAAAATATTGCACATTTTTGCATAGACTATTTCAGCAATAAGTTGTAGGCGCACCTCACTCAGAAAATTCATGAAAACTATTATCATAATTATTTGTGTTTATGTTATTGTTTTTAAAGATACAAAATGTAATTAATATTTGTGAATTTTAATTTTATTCGTCTTCTTTATGAATAACATAACGTGATTTTATGTTACTTGTAAGAAAGGTTTGAGGCTACCAAATGGGTAATAAAAAGGCATCATTCGAATAATGACGGATAATACAACGGCCAAGATAAAAACGACACAAGGAATCTACAAAACACCGCACATAAAACTGACGAATGAGCAGCATGAACCTCACTAAAAACTGGGATGATCTCGCGTGCTCCGGAAGGGTAAGCAGTTCATAAGCTACTAGTGTTACTCTTGTTACAAATCCGGTGTTAACTGAATCATGAATGAGGAAATGACAAAATTGTGGTTACGACAGTAAGCATATATGTATTATATAACGATTAATCAAGTAATGGTCGCGACCGTAACCTTTTCAAAGTGATGACCTCGCCTTTCCAACTAGGAACGCGTAGTTTAGTATCCTCCTTGTTAGCACCAACCTTTATCAAAGAAATCATGATAGGAACCATACACTCTGGGATATCGTATCAGCTGTTCTGATGGATTGTTTTCTTAATCATTTTATTTACAGAGAGACATGTTGCTGTAAGGTTCTTCAACTCGTTAGCTGGTAGTAAACTAATGGGTGTATCAGTAGCTGAACAGAAGAAGAGGCTCCAACAAGTTCTTAAAACGCTAGAAGAGTAAGTATTGAAATCAGGCTTAACTTAAAATATTAAAGGTTAGGGTTGTGGTGTTTAACGCCACTTCCAACAATATTTCAGTTATATCGTGGTGGTCAGTTTAATTGGTGCAGGAAACCATTGTACCCGGAGAAATCCACCGACCTGTCGCAAATTTACACCTCGCCATGAACGGGATTCGAACTCACAACTTTAGTGGTGATAGGTACTAACGCGTCGCCACGATATAATAGACTCTTACACATGAGAGAAAAAGGGATAGAAAATGGTAAGTTTTGAATATTGTTTAAAAAGGAGATTGTTGCATATTATAAATAAACGTTATAGAATACACAAAGGGGCAACGAACGGAACACAAGACGAAGAAAAAGAAAACAAAATTACAAGATACTATGTGTTGGACACCACTATGCACAAACAAATACAAATAACATAAATAAGACATGAACCCTCCTTAAAAAGACAAACCGTACATCGTATTTATGCGGAAATCGTAATGGACATCAATCACAACATGGAACTCAGAACGTAAATATACATACCAGTAATAGAAAATGCATGTCAGATATTGCCAACCAAATATATATATACTTTTATCTCTATGCTGCTAATATATATTCTTTAATTATTTTAGAGGTGATGGGAAAATGGAACAACAACCACAGTTTAAGCCAAGGCACACAAAAAAGAGAGCTCCGAGGGGCTTAGGTAAATTTAACTACATTCGACTACTCTCTCCTGCCACTAGAAACAACAGATGGATGCATACCACATGGCATCATCTTCCGGAATACAAAGAACCTATGGTGGAGAATTGGAGCTCTCACTACATTAGACCACATGCGACAGTACCTCGGCATTTTTCGATCCATCCCGACTGGGGATAAGGACAGAATGAACAATAGGGCACAACTATGAAACATATATAATTGTGATAACATGTTCAAGGCTTCAAATTTATTGCATTTTAGAATTTGTTGAATTTTGTAAGTTTATTCTTGTTATTCTTATCTAGTATTTATTGTTCTATTTGCGTACAGATGCGTTTAAATGTGTTATTTTATTTAACCTGTGTGTCGGAAGAATCCGTCCGGGAACATCACCGTCCAGATCCATATTCAAATAAAAAAAGTGCCCAAAATGAACTTACATTACAATCGTAATATTATATGTTAATGAATTTATTTAGGACCAGCCGAAAGAGAACTGAAATTTTTCGTAATGGCGAATATTAATATTTCGAAATGTAAATGAAATATTGTTTTAAGTCCTAAAAATCTGCTAATGATAAAAAGTCCGTTGTTACATGTACAGTCAAAAAAAATATTTTCGCGGAACATTATTAATGTCAATCATGAATTATTCGTCTGTCACATATTAAGAAGGCGTCTTTGCAATTTGTAGGTATTGATTCTCAATATAAATCAAATGGACGAATCCATGGTTATTACCCCGTGTTTAAAGGGAGACAATTGACAATGTATGTTAAAATTGACGACCGTTTTCAGCGTTTGTGGGATATGCATGCATCCATATTAATATATCTTAATAAACTGTTATATCTCTTTCTCAATTTGTGTATTATTAATCTGTAGATTGAATTATTGTTGTTTAACGCCGAGTGAGCAATATTTGAGTTATATCAATGACATCACATTTACTTGATAGTGGATTGTCAATCTCCAAGCTCGATACAACATTATGTGATAAAGTTTGTCAGTGACTGGCGGCAGGTCAGTGGTTTTCTCTCTGTTCTCCAGTTTCCTCCACCAATAAAACTGACCGCCACGATACAGCTGAAATATGGTTGAAAGTGGAGATAAGCACCATAAACCCCCTCATTCTCCATTTATGAAACACTAATCTACGCCTGATCTTGAGAAATCCCACGCCGGATTATTAGTCTTAATTAGCTTGTTTATATCAGGAAAACTGCATATAAGATGTAAGGTAGTAGAAGTCGCTTACTTTTTTATGCGGGACCTGGGTGGCCGAGTGGTCTCGATAGTTGATTCGATTCTACCTTGCAGATCACCGTAGCCTATCACCAATACGGCGTGAGTTCGCACCCCGCTTTGTACCATACAAAAAAACGATGCACTCGACTCATAACACATGTGATGAGGTTTGTCAGTTACCTGCCCAAGGTCGGTGGTTCTCACCGGGCACACCGGCTTCATCCACCACTAAAACTGACCGCCACGATATAGAATGAAATATTTCCTGAAAGTGGCGTAAACCTCAAACAAACAAACTTTTTTTGCGCATTAGTGAGTGGTTGTTGTATAACGACAAGTCAACAAATTTTCAGCCATTTCACGGAGAGAACAGGCTGCATTTCCGCGAGGTGATGATGATGTCTGCTTTCCACTAGACCAACATGCTTTATTGGATATTCATTGTGCCAGCTTACTGAAATAACAGTCCGATGGTAGATATGTCGCCTAATCGAACACATTATTTTGATACTGCGTGCTTAGTGGAGAAGCAGCCAATTCAATTTTATAGTTTTTGTTCCCATAATCTTGTTTCGAGTGCACCCCGCCATGAGCGGGATTCGAACTCACAACTTTAGTGGTGATATGCACTAAGTGCACAGATAGTTCATTGTAAATCAACTACCATACGATCAAGACCACGGCGACCCCTTAGATATTTAAAACAGACCGACATTCCTATGGGAACTAATTGTGTTCCTCTTCTCGGTAACTTGTTCCTTTATCCGTACAAGGCAGATATCAACCAGAGGCTTCTCAAGAAAAACGAACAGGAGCTATCCCGATCCTTTAATTTCACCTTCAGCCATATAGATGTTCTTTCACAAAAAATTTGGTGATTTTGTTGATCGCATCTATCCCATTAAAATTGCAAAATAAGAATACCACATGCCAATAAGGCAAGGTCTGGTTTATGCATTGACCTATACCTCGAACTTGACAATGAGTGGCGGTTTCAGAACGACACGTTATGAGATGATTTCAATTTTCCTATTGTGAACTTTCCATTTATATGTAGCAATATTCCAGAAGCACCTGCATATGGAGTATATATTTCTCATTTGATCTGATATTCCAGAGCTTGTGATTCCTATCATGATGTACTTGATGAGATGTTGCTTCTAACAAGGAAGCTACCGAACCAAGGGTTCCTATTAGTTAATTTGAAGTAGTCATTTCTAGTTTTACGGTCGCCATCATGACATGGTTAACCTGGTTAACCGCTACGGAATATCTATGTCACAAATGACCACGTGATATGTTCCATTTGTGGTAGTCACAGTCCAGTCCTTTCCTCAATCATGACTTGTCACCGGTTTTGTAACTAGATTGACACCACGGGTGCTAGATGTGGAGCAGAAATTGCTTATCCCTCCTGATGAATTCATCGCCGATTTTTTAGTGGGATTCGCATTAGTTTTCTCTGTATTGTTTCGTAAATCATCGTTTGTCCTTTTGTCCTTTTTCTTTTGTACAATGTATTGTCTGTCCTTCGATTTACGGTTTCTGATTCAGGGTGGACAACGTACGTCATGCATCCGGGTATTTTTTTATATATTCAAATAGCTGTTGTCATTTGTCTAATCATTCCGACAACATTTCCTTTTGATGCTGGATCCTCAAAAATAATACATTTCTCTGACGTCACGTTGGATCCAGCATCAAACGGAAATGTTGTCGATGTAAATATTATCATACAGGTGTGAAACCTATAATTAATTTCTTTAACATTTTCTACTAAATTTGTGTTTTTTCGAGCTTGCCTGGTTATTTTATCTTAAGTTTAACCTTTCTAAGACCATATATTTTCTGAAACGTACATGATTCCTCTACGTTCTGTCAAAATATCAGGGCATGTTTAAAG
>MJUT01049757.1:1092361-1118431 GCA_002080005.1 Gigantidas platifrons | reverse complement strand
GATCCAGGGGGGGGGGCGCATCCGGCGCGCGCCCCCTCCCCTAAAATTGGAAAAAATATGATTTTTTTTGGCGTAAAATCGTTATTTTTCACACGAAATACCCCAACAATTTTCGCGCCTCGCTCCGCTCGACGACATTTTTTTAAGTGCGCCCCCCCTAATTTGAAATCCTGGATCCACCCCTGATCCCGATCCTTTAATTTCACGTTCCGCTATATAGATGATGTCGTTTCTCTAAAGATATTGGTGATTTTGTTGATCGCATCTATCCCATTGAAATTGCAAAATAAGGATACCACAGAAAAGGCAAGGTCTGGTTTATGCATTGACCTATACCTCGAGCTTGACAATGAGTGGCGGTTTCAGAACGACACGTTATGAGATGATTTCAATTTTCCTATTGTGAACTTTACATTTATATGTAGCAATATTCCAGAAGCACCTGCATATGGAGTATATATTTCTCATTTAATCTCATATTCCAGAGCTTGTGATTCCTATCATGATGTACTTGATGAGATGTTGCTTCTAACAAGGAAGCTACGAACCAAGGGTTCCTATTAGTTAATTTGAAGTAGTCATTTCTAGTTTTACGGTCGTCATCATGACCTTGTTAACCGTTACGGAATATCTGTTTCACAAATGACCACGTATATGTTCCATTTGTGGTAGTCACAATCCAGTCCTTTCCTCAGTCATGAATTGTCACCGGTTTTGTAACTAGATTGACACCACGGGTGCTAGATGTGGAGCAGGAATTGCTTATCCCTCCTGATGAATTCATCGCCGATTTTGTAGTGGGATTCGCATTAGTTTTCTCTGTATTGTTTCGTAAATCATCGTTTGTCCTTTAGTCCTTTTTCTTTTGTACAATGTATTGTCTGTCCTTCGATTTACGGTTTCTGATCCAGGGTGGACAACGTACGTCATGCATCCGGGTATTTTTTATATATTCAAAAAGCTGTTGTCATTTGTCTATTCATTCCGACATTTCATTTTGATGCTGGATCCTCAAAAATAATACATTTCTCTGACGTCACGCTGGATCCAGCATCAAAAGGAAATGTTGTCGATGTAAATAGTATCATACAAGTCCGTAGGGTACTTTGGTCTGGCTTTTATCATACAGGTTCGTTGTTAAAATAGTATAAAAATGAGTTATTTTTTCAGATGGTTGAAACATTTCCGCCATTATAACGTTTTCGATAAAAAAAACCAAAAAAACCCGGATGTATGACGTACGTTGTCCACCATGTGATTACCTCATTTGTAACTTCAAACTTTGCTACAGACCACCACGCCGACTCAACAAGATCAAAAACGTTATAAAAGAAAAGCGAGAATAAAAATGACGAATCACTAGTCTCCAAGAATGACAATTATTCCTTCCAAAATACCCACATACGATAGCCGGACGTCAAACCAAAAATAAAACCAACCAACTAATCTAGTATCCTTTCAAGATCCTGTGGGGTATGATTCTCAATTGCTTAAGATGATTGTGATATTTATTTCCTGCGACTGTATCATGAAAATCATTATATGGAATGTAAAAAAGTAAAATGCTATGTTAGATTTCTGCAAAATGAATAAAAAAAAAAGACGGGGATGATTTTATGTTCCTGCTCTACATGTGGTACGCGTCGTATAATGCGTATACCTTCAGCCTCGCCTGACCCGTAAATAGTGAATTTGTGTAAGTGATCTAAATGATCCATTATAAGACCAAGGGAATAGGAACTGCAGTGTACCTTTGGTGTGGATTCAGAATCCAATGAGTGAAAAACAAATATATGATAAAGTAAAATGTCGCTTTAAAATCAAACTCTAACACATCTGTGGTACATTTGTAGACGTATGAATAAAATATTTAACACAACACAGTATCATTTCGAAATCCAGTGGGAGTGGGGGTGTATATATGTAAAATAAAAACCAAATATGCCACACTATCAGAACAGAAACATGGGACAAAATCAATACCATTTTAAGACACATATGCATTGCCACTCACCAGGGCCGGTAACTAGAAAATGGCTCAGTTCAATTACTTCTAAAAAGTGGCTGTGCTAAGCTTTATGGGCTAAAAGAAACTTGTCTCATCAAAAAGGTGATTAAATCTACACTTTACTCAACAAAAAATATTATTGTACATTTTATATGATTGGTAAACAAAACAACAACAACAAAGTACAACTTTGGTAGCAAACACGTCTATAAACAAAAATGGAGCAAGCATAGAAGGTCACAGTATCCACGAAGCCTAAATTTGATTATTTTACTTTTGCAATTATTGTTCTTTCCTGAATACGCACTTGTGAGAGCTCTACTCATGCTAAACTCGTGATTTTATTTTCTGCTAGAGTTATCTCTCTTTAAACGTTGTGTCAATTTGACTAATTCGTGTACTGTCAGTGGTGTGTTGAACGACGTGAAGAATGTGAATTATATGAACTACGTCGAGATCTATTAGATTCATTCAGAGTTCTAGAAGTGTTCATCCTTCGGGATGGTTCAGTGATTAGTGCTGATCCAATTTTCGATATGACATGTGCAATCTGCTGTATACTAATGAAAGAAACTGACAAAAGGGTGTTTTTCATTTGAAAGAAGGACTGTCCGATGGATTCTTCCATTTCACTGCATTGTTGGCGAATGTCAGTCAGTTCTGACAAAGACTGTATAGGCTGCGAAAATTCATTAATTGATTTCATTAATTTTTGGTAATGTTCAAAATTCAAAATCATGAATTTCTTTATCTAACTTTCCTTGCTTGACAAAAATGGTTTTCGATGTCAAGTTCAAGATTTGCTTGCAATGAATTGATGTAATATTCCAATGACTTCCGAAAAGTTTTCACTGAGTTCATTGAAATTTTTCGTTGCTTTTCAATGTCTACTAAGAGATCTTTCCGTTCCTGTAATGTGTCATTGACTTTCAACAGCAGATAATCTATCTTATGTTCAAGGTCAAGGGTTATTCTAGATTTATGCACAATCCGTACAGCATGTTCTATTGGAATCACATTGCACACTTTATACATTCGTTTCCAGCAAACAGTGCAACACGCACTTAAATGATCCATACAGAAATTAACAACTGCATTTTTCTCATGAAATCGACACGACTGCGATTTATAAAGTGAATCTGGAACATGGCGGACATCTTTAACCATTCTCTATCCAGAGTTGTCGTTCCTGCTACGCTACACAACATCTCTGTCAACGCTCGTTTTATAAGATTCTTGTAAAACTTAGAAACAGTAAAAATAATTTGCTTAAAATTGTTTTAATTATTGTAAATATCAATAAAGACGAAAATAAATCATTCATTTCAAATCAATTCTCTCTTAAGAATGATTTTATCCGCCACTTCTTGGAGAACTATTTTGCGGAGGTAAAAATTGAAACGTTAAAAACCATCACAAATCATTTTCAGGAGAGAATTGATTTGAAATGAGTGATTTATTTTCATCTTTATTGATATTTACAATAATTAAAACAATTTTAAGTAGATTTTTGCTACTGTTTCTAAATTTTACAAAAATCTTGTGTAATGAGCGTTGACAGAGATGTTGTGTAGCGTAGCAGGAACGACAACTCTGGATAGAGAATGATCTTTAACAGGATAGACCGGATGTTTGACCTTTGATGACGTTACTGCTTTGTGGTAAGTCTCGTGCTAGTCACATAACGCCTGTGCACAATAAAAACACCAAAACTTCCCTTCTCCTTTCTCAACAAGTGGACATAGGTTACATTCCCTAATCTTTTCTGTCTTTTTCAACAGCAATGACGACATAAGCGTACTCGTCTGCAAGCTTTCAGCAAACTCTTTCGGATTGTCAATAGATCGAAAATTGGCGGGAGTTTCACAGATCGGACAAGTAACTTTTGGTGTTATTCCCTTAATTTTTTTCTCACGTTTATATTTTTTTAACATAATCTGTAATGCACATCTCACAAAACGAATGAAGGCAAGGGAAATTCTTCGGAGCAAATAAATCCTTGTTACAAATACCGCATACGGTAAGTTCTGAACGTTTTTGTGATTTTTCTTTTTGTAAATCTATTCTTTTACCAACGCCGCCTCTCGTGAGGACAGACTCCATTATTACTTATACTTATATTTGTACCAGAGTACTAACACACACTTTCTGTAAAGGTCTATATTTTTGCAGGATATTTTATTTCTATTCTTGTGCAAATAAGATCTTTCTTGCCAAAAATGTGAAATAAATAGTGTGTTACATACATTTTCTAGCTTGAGTAAATATTCTATTGTAGTACTGTCATTGTATTTGTTTCAAATTATAAAAACCTGTTAACAAACATATATAACATTGCATTTAATATAATTTTCGATTGTTTTAAATTTTCCACACCTCGATAGTAATATATCAACCACTCCCGCGTATGTAGAATATATTTCTTTACTCATACCATACGATCGATCATGCAGTTTAATAATAATAAATTTATGAAAAATACTTATTTTTCAAGTATTCAAATGAAAATTTATTCTCAAATATAATAAGGGCCCGGGTGGCTTAATGAGTTAGGTGGTTGGATTACCTAACAACTTATACAAGCCTATCACCAATACGGCGTGGGTTCGCGCCCGGTTTAGTAAATTATAAAAGGGGTGCACTCGACTCGCAACCGAAAGTGATACAGTTTATAGGCCGTTTGACTTCTATAAATCTTCAAAAAAAAATCTTAAAAATCAAGTTTTCAAATCAACAATTTTTTGTCTAGATGTTTATTAATATATGATATATACGAACTCTGAAAATTAATTTCAACATTTTTGGTCCATTATTAAAAAAGTTACCCATTAGGTCTCTATGTTAATTATATTTTCTAAAGTGTAAAAATATTGATGGAGTGAGTACAAATAGTGTAATAGCCAAGCCATGAAAACAATATAATAGACATGTGCTTTCAATGAATATTTCATTGTACCATTTGATATATTACACTTAATTATCAAAATGCTACTCATTATCTGCCCATAGATGATAGTCAGTTGTTATTATGTACTTTGATATTTAATTGTCCTATGTCACATGGTACGTCTGTTATTTGTACTCACTCCCTCCAGAGTTTTACACTTTAGTCAATATAATTAACATAGAGACATAATGGGTAACTTTTTTAATAATGGACCAACAATTTTGAAATTAATTGTCAGAGTTCTTATATATCATATATTAATAAACATCTAGAAAAAAATTGTTGATTTGAAAACTGGATTTTTAAGAATTTTTCTTTGAAGATTTATAGAAATCAAACGGACTATACCAGTTGCTTGCCCATAGTCGGTGGTTCACTACGGGTACTCCGGCTTCTTCCACCACTAAAACTGGTCGCCATGATATAGCTGAAATATTGCTGAAAGTGGCGTTAAAACACCAAAAATCAAAATCAAAACAAATCAAATACCCCGGTATACCCGGTATAATAAATGCCATCATTTCTTAATGCTATAAATTAATATCATTTAATAGTGAGTGAGCAATTTTTCAGCTTTGTCATGGCGAGAACAGTTTGTTGAGATGATGACGATGATGTCAGCTTTATTCTAGACAAAGACGCTGAGTTGGATCATTATATAGTGCTAGCTCACCTCACTGAAACAACAGTCCGCGGGTAAGACATGTCGCTCAACTCGGACACATTATTCGCCACCAAAGCAGTAAAAGGAAAAACAAAAACAAAAAAATACCTCAACTTCGGAACATCTCCAAAATCCGTTCGACAAAATAATACCCATAATGCACATATGTATAATACATGGCTGCTCACTGTCTTGACTTTGCATTTGGACTTCAATAATAGAAAGTGGTGATTAACTAGTTTCATGGGCCCAAGCCTTAATGTTTAAGGAAGTATGAACAGCATTATTATGACATGTGTTATATTTTCATCAAACGTTAATGCGTGTTTTATGCCAATGTACAATGTATGCAGTCAAACCCGCCCATGCGGTCACTTCTATTAATAGGTCACCTTTTTCATGACCTGTCATAGAAATCTGCATATGAATTGAATCTCTTTTAAGAGGTCACTTGTCTTATGTGGCCTTTTTTCCTATGTTCCAAAGGTGACCTCTTATTACAGGTTTGACTGTGCAGTAATAATGAAATGCAACAGCATATGATGGTATCGGTATCACGTTCTTTGGTTTTTTTTAGTTTTCTGTGGGTTTTTTTTTATTCGTCCTGGCTTGGCACATATACATTCATAAACAGTTGAGAGGTAAAACTAATATTATGGGCCCTCGTAGTGAAATGGTGCCGGTGGTTATACAATTGAGTAAAATGTCAATCCTTACATATAAGTGGGTGATCAGCATTGTGTTACTTAAAGATAATAATGAGTGGTGTAGCAAGTACAAAACTCGTCACTGAAGACGAATCCAAACCTTTACAAAAAAGGGGTGTGTAGAGTGAAGCGGACAAAAAAACATCTGCCAAAAATCACAAATTGCATGTTTTAAAACAAGGGAAGAAAAGGAGAATCGGGATATTCACCAATGGTCCTAAAGGCGAGCGGTAAATATTTTTTTGTGCGTAGAGAATTCCCCGATCATTCCGTGTAGTGTAAAAAAAACGTAGTACACACAACTTGTTTCTAAAATAAACCACCATCATGTACGCTCAAAGTCAAAAGATTGCTAAGCCAAATAACTTAAAAGTTCCTCTAGGATCAAGAAAGCCAAATAACTTAAAAGTTCCTCTAGGAACAAGAAAGCCAAATAACTTAAAAGTTCCTCTGGGATCAAGAAAGCCGAATAACTTAAAAGTTCCTCTGGGATCAAGAAAGCCAAATAACTTAAAAAGTTCCTCTAGGATCAAGAAAGCCAAATAACTTAAAAGTTCCTCTAGGAACAAGAAAGCCTAATAACTTAAAAGTTCCTCTGGGATCAAGAAAGCCAAATAACTTAAAAGTTCCTCTGGGATCAAGAAAGCCAAATAACTTAAAAAGTTCCTCTAGGATCAAGAAAGCCAAATAACTTAAAAGTTCCTCTAGGAACAATAAAGCCAAATAACTTAAAAGTTCCTCTGGGATCAAGAAAGCCAAATAACTTAAAAAGTTCCTCTAGGATCAAGAAAGCCAAATAACTTAAAAGTTCCTCTAGGATCAAGAAAGCCAAATAACTTAAAAGTTCCTCTGTGATCAAGAAAGCCAAATAACTTAAAAGTTCCTCTAGGATCAAGAAAGCCAAATAACTTAAAAGTTCCTCTGGGATCAAGAAAACCAAATAACTTAAAAGTTCCTCTGGGATCAAGAAAGCCAAATAACTTAAAAGTTCCTCTGGGATCAAGAAAGCCAAATAACTTAAAAGTTCCTCTGGGATCAAGAAAACCAAATAACTTAAAAGTTCCTCTAGGATCAAGAAAGCCAAAGGGCCTAAACAGGGTAACCAACATCGACTAATGTCACCTATGTCTGATGGAGGAGAACTTTAGTTTTATCTAAGGTCACCTATGTCTGATGGAGGAGAACTTTAGTTTTATCTAAGGTCACCTATGTCTGATGGAGGAGAACTTTAGTTTTATCTAAGGTCACCTATGTCTGATGGAGGAGAACATCGACTAAGGTCACCTATGTCTGATGGAGGAGAACATCGACTAAGGTCACCTATGTCTGATGGAGGAGAACTTTAGTTGTCGTAAATCTTGCAGCAGCTCTTAATGTTTATATTTTTCAAACTACGCAGAAAAATATTTGGCAGAAAAAATGTTCAGCAAAGAATTGAGTATGTATAATTCAAAATGACGCTACATTGATTTAACTTTTTTAATATTGAAATAAATGAAATATAATCTACACAAAATACACAAATAAAAAAGTGGCGAAGAAAAAAGCAAAACACACGTAGTTCATTAAACTGATAAGCCGAATTGTTAGATCAAAGGCTGAATTCAAACATGGATCGCAAATGAAAAATGTACTTCCACCCAAGTAGGCTTTACATCTTTTATCTTGGTGTGGACTTGGGAGTTCCAACACGACCCAGATGTGTCACTCTCTGCTGAATAGACCCGAGCCTCGTTATGGATTTCACTAGATCGTATGGATACGTAACTATTAGATCGATCCATTTTAGCCTAGCCGACGTAATCTTAATTTCATTCTCCATTATTTTGGTTTGTGTGCGAATTGTTGCCAGTTCCTGTACAGCTTGATAATTTCCAGACGTTTCCTGAATGCTGTCTAAGAGTAGTTTGTAGTAGTTGAGTGTGTTGTTCTTCGTTTGAAATGTTTGTGCTTCCTTTTCAAGGTCCCTTCGCTTCTGAGTATGATATGCTTCTAGTTCAGTTGCCAAATTGTCTTCAAGCTCATCTAAATGACTGTTTATTTTCTCTCTGAATCCTCTGAGCATTTCCTGTTCAGTTTGTAGTTGTTCGTTTATTCTTTCAATATTCTTCTGCCGACCTTTGAATAACTTGTTCGTTTCATTCTCTAAAGAGTCAATCGCCCTGCGTAAATGCAATGTGCTCGGGTCCATCTTGATATTTGTAGCAACTTGTTGAAGGCGAACAACATTGCAGCCTTTATGCATTACCTTAGAACAGATAGGACAACACGGAGTCCACTCATCCTTGCAAAAACGTGTCATTTCTTCATTGTGATGAAATTTACATTTACGAACAAATTCAAAATTTCCCGTGGTAAGCATGTCCTTCAATTTAACAACCGGATGTTGAACTTTCGTTGTAGTAAGATCTTGATGATAGTCTGCGTGTTCCTCACACAACGCTTGCGCACAATATCCGCACCAGGAAGTAGCCTTTGAATCTCTTCCACGTGACTTGCAACGACCGCAAGATGGCGATGCTGCACACTTCCTGCTCATCACGGTAGAAATAAGGGTACTAGTCGGTAAATTTTCGGCATATTCCTTTGGTGAAACACCCGCAATGGTTGCCGCTGGCATGTCACACACAGGGCAAGAAATATGTGATGAAATCTTGTTTTCCTTGATTTGATTAACATATTCCTCTATACAAGATTCACAGAATGAATGAATGCAAGGCAATTGTTTCGGACGACACGTATCCTTTTTACACAGGTGGCAAGTTGTTAAACTTAAAATGGCTGAAAATGGTGTCTCTGTCGATTCACTCAGAACGGACCCCTTGGACACTGGACGCTTTTTAATGGATGGTCCCTTCGTCGTGGTAAAAAATTTATTCGACATCTCTTGTTGTTGACCAGGTTTTCTAAATGTTGAAATTCCCTCGACAGAATATACCATGCATTGAATAACGATATATCACCACATATATTTGAAATGAGTTACAGTGAAATTAAGTCATTGATCCAAATTATAGAACATATAGAATGTATTGTGTATTTCCGTTCCGTGTAATTGACTGTTCTTTAGTTTGAGAAAAATAGTTTTCCAAACTATTGTTGTAATTGTTATTGTTAATACACATATTTTCCCATTTTTATTTTTTTATTTTTACCTTATATACCTCAATTCAATAAAAAAAAATTATCAAAAAATGGTTTTTTTTTTCACATGTTGATATCGATCGTTGCAGTTTTTGAGTATTGTAATTATCAATGTATTTTTAAAATAATAATAGTAATTTAATCAAATTATAACTTAAACTACAAAAATAGAATAAAATAAATAAAATCCCGTAATTATTCATTGTCAATCAAAAAAGGCAATCTTAATACGATTTAGAAGATATGTTAATATTCTATTAATATCTCGTATTGTATTAGATTGTCTGGTCCACTAATGTCTATGATAAGAACAATAAATATATATTCTTCTACAGCAAGACGGGACGTTGCGGTTACTTCTTATTAGAACTTTTTCGGTTCCTTATTACACTGGATGACATAATTAGAAAAGGGCGATAACTTAGAATTTCGCAGACCTGGATCGAGATACCGATTTTTCCATCCGAATACGTGACTCTCCTTTACGTACATATCCCAGTCGTGGAATACACGTAGATGGTTCTTTCATTGTTCTAATACTTAAATCATTTTACTCGACAGAGCTTCCTCCGTACTGTCCACTCGCTGTTTTAGTTGAACCAGTTCCGAAACTGCTTGGGTACCAGTCGATCTTTTATGAATGTTTAGAAGAATCTGTTTATAATACTGAACAGATCGTAATAATATATCTATTTCTTCTTTATCTTCACTACTAACTTTGACTTTTTGACGATATTCGGTATTTAATTCAGACTTTGCAGTTTCGTCTATTCCCTCAATATACTTATTCATGGACTTCCTCAATAGAGATATTTCTGCTTTCCCCTGTTTTAATTGCTTTTCGAGTTCATCAATTTGTTGTTGTCTGTCTTCTGAAAGCATTCCATAATCCATCTTAATCTTGACTAATAACGGACTCAGTTTTTGATAACACGGGTTTTCCTTAATGTACACCGCCGCCGAGTTTATAGGTTGAACACCTTGTCCGATCCGATCACATGTTCTGTGTTGAAACTTCCGACACAGCTTGCAACAAAGAGTTGAATCTTCTAAACAAAAGAAATTCAACATTTCATCCTCATGAAATTTACACGATTCAAACGGAAAACATATGTTTCTTCTCTGGTTGAAAGAGGTTGTGATATGAGGAATCTTTGTGGTTGTTAACGTCGAGTGAAGTTCATTATGTTCATCGCACAATGGAATAGCACAGTATCCGCACCAAAACGAGGCTAACACCTTGCATCCGGTAATAAAAGTACAAAGATCAGAGTCCGCCGCACGCTCACTCAATAAATTCGAGATAACCGAATCCGTAGGAAGACCTTCAACAAACTGTTTAATATGATTCGACTCCTTTATTGTATAAACAAGAAATCCACATTCTGGACATGACACTTCCAATTTTAGTTTATTTTGCTCATCAACAATATTTGTAAGGTGATTTGTAAGGCAGATTTCACAGAACGAATGTAAACATGGAAGTTGTTTTGGTGCACGCATACTCATTCCACATATCTTACATTTCACTAAATTCAATGAGGTTCTAGAAGATGCTGTATGTAGTTTTGAAACGATATGTTGAGTCCTGGTTTTGCCTGTTTTCACTGGGTTGTCACCAGATGCCATTTTATACCGTTTCACTCTGGATTTCTTGTTCCCAAAGATATTTAAATTATTTTGCTTTCAAATATTTTAGTCTTAAGCGTTCCAGATGAAGGTTGTACCAGATACGCGTTGTACACACTTAATTTGATATCTACAGTTTTATTGAAAAAAAATATTACAAAAATTGCCTATTCAAATATATCAAAAATATGTCAACTGAATATCGTGTAATGTTCTAAATGAACAGTTCTTTTGAAATGTAAATTGAATGTTTTTCTATTGTCTTTGTCTTGCTTGCTTGATATTTATCATGGTTAATTATCTAATCTGTTTAGTAAACTGACATTTTCTAAATTCACTCTTTGGTATATTACCTTTCAAGTTCTATGGAAATAAAAACAAATATTTAAAGTAAGAAATCTGGAATCGAGGAACCCGTATCCAGCTTTGTTGGTTGTGATGCAAAATCTGGGACTATCACGAAAAATTAGGCTGGCTCAAACTTATATACAACTAATTAATTAATTGCACTGTTTCTAATAAAAACGTGGATATCTAATTTAGTGCACACTAACTTATCTAACTTGTCTGCATCCTGTTTCCCAAACAGGACAGAAGAAATACTACCTTTGGTGGTGTCATACGCACCAACAGGACAGAAGAAATACTACCTTTGGTGGTGTCATACGCACCAACAGGACAGAAGAAATACTACCTTTGGTGGTGTCATACGCACCAACAGGACAGAAGAAATACTACCTTTGGTGTTGTCATACGCACCAACAGGACAGAAGAAATATTACCTTTGGTGTTGTCATACGCACCAACAGGACAGAAGAAATACTACCTTTGGTGGTGTCATACGCACCAACAGGACAGAAGAAATACTACCTTTGGTGTTGTCATACGCACCAACCTTATTCATATTCCTGCGACTCTACCAGAATATTTATATTATAGTAATAAAACATAGATATCTATATTTTTAGCCCTTTGGTTTTATTGCTATCAAAATGTGTTAAATTATTTGACTTTCCAAATCTTTTGGCTTTTAGTGTACATGATGAGAGTTATTCCAGACATGCGCCGTGCGCTATGAATTTGATATCTACGTTTTAATAATTGCGCATGGCGCATTTCTGGAATAAACTTCATCAGGTCAAACATGTAATACTAGTATGTGTTCATTTTACTGTGACACGGGTATATTGTAAAAGAGATGTATAATGCGGTTGTCGGGTTATGATACGGAAAACATGACCGTGAACCATGATGGATTTGTTTGGAGAGGTCTACGCTCCCTGCACGTAACATACCTCTTTTGTAGATTTCGCAAAGTAGTAATAGCATTGTAGGCGCTACAAAAGATTCGATCGTTTTTGTCCCTATCCAACTTTTTATACTCTTCCAGTGGCAGTCAAAAGCTGTTGTCCCACCACTCTCTCGTGACTATATAGGTTTTTTTCTATATATTGTTTATAACTTGTTCTCCCATTATTACGGCGTTTTAACCCAGCTGAACCAGTGATGGAAAAATCTGTAATCCTCTAGAGGATTAAGATGTCTCGTACCTTTCCCCGCATTAATTTCAAATTTTGAAATAAAGTTCGTGTTAAATAATGGGAGAAAAAAATTCTCCTTCAGTTGCCCATGTGGGTTACGATATTTCTCCACTCTCGAGAGTTAAATTTAAAATTTCAACCACTCGCCTGACGGCTTGTTGTTAAAATTTTTAATTTAACTCTCTTGAGTGGAGAAATATCGTATCCCACGAGCAACTGAAGGAGAATCTATATTTCTCGTTTTGAATATAGCTGAAATACTGCACGCTGTACGTTAATCAATAATGAATCAATCAATCAATATAAATACTAGTAGTAATCGTTTTGAGATTCATTGCAGATTATTACTGCTCAATGCAGCAGAAATGCTGGTGTTAGTGGATATTTGGTATGTTGTTATATCGTGATGTCGACCATACTAATGGCGAGTTTTTTAAGAAGAGTTTGGAGATACCAAATGGGTAAGCAGAAGTCGTCAATCGAATGATAGACAATACATTGATCTGCAATAATTATCTACAAAACACTACACATAAAACTAAAGATTGAGCAACACGAACAATATGAAAATACATGGGTAAATTAAGGTGCTCCGGAAGGGTAAGTTCCTGCTCCAATAGTTGCACCATCGTGTTACTGTTAAACGACCATACCATCATTTGATATGGAAGTCGTCTAAGACACCAATAAACTAGAACAGTCATCTTGGTTTATGAAAGTTATGGTATTTTACGTCAATGTCAGCAATATTTCTGCTGTATCAGTGTGGTCAGTTCTATTGGATAAATGTACTTAGCGGTCACTGGAGAAAACCACAGGGCTCTAGAAAGATTTGATGATGTTTGGTGTTTAACGCCACTTTCAGCAATATTTCAGCTATATCATGTCGACCAGTTTTAGTGGTGGAAGAAGCCGTAGTACCCGGAGAGAACCACTGACCATGGGCAAGCAACTGGTAAACTTTATCACTTGCAACTGCGAGTCGAGTGCACCTTTTTGTAATTTACAAAGCCGGGCGCGAACCCACGCCATATTGGTGATAGGCTTGTATGAGTTGCTTGGTAATCCAACTACCTAACTCATTGAACCACCTGCTGTATCATTGTGGTCAGTTCTATTGAATAAATGTAATTAGAGTTCATTGGAGAAAACCAGAGGACTCTAGAAAGTCAATGACAAACTTTCATATTTAGTTGCATAGAGTACACCTTGGCACGGAAGGGATACGAACTAACAATAATTTCAGTGGTGTTGCTTAAGATTGTTCCCTTATATCATGGCGGGATCAAGTTATATTTCCATGAGATGAGGATGATGGTGATGATGATGATGATGATGATGATGATGATGATGAGGAGGAGGAGGAGGAGGAAGGTTTGGATATTTATAGTGCTAGCTAAGTTAAACAACAGTTCGCGGATAGACAGCCCGCCTCACTCGGACACATTATCCTGATTTCGAGACAACCAGTCAACAAATACCAATTTTATAGTCTTTGCTTTGACCCGATCGGGACTCGAACACGCGATCTATCACACTCGAGGCCAGCAGGCTAACCACTACACCACCGAAACGGTTACTATTCTTTAAAGCTGTGTGTTTAACAGAGAAGCTGACAAATACCAATTCTATAGTCTTTAATTTGAGTGGACCGCAGCTCAAATCCACGATCTACTGCACTCGAGACGATCGCTCTAACCATTAGGTCACCAATGCTATCTAAAGAGTGGTAGGCACTGAATTGAATAGGTAGTTGTAAATCTTACTGCTACACGATCGCAGCCACGGTGACTTCTTTCATAACTCCAATTGAATCCGACAACTCAACGGAAAGTTAAATTTTAAAATGTGATCCAGAACAACGGTAGGTGATGGATATCAACTCAATGTATGGTTTATTCAATAATCAAGAAATTTGATAACTTTTTATTTTGTACAACAATAGTTAAATGCACATCAAACTGAAAACATCATAGAAATATTCTAACATTATCTAACAACTAGTATAAATAGCGTGTAAAACTTAATACATTAAAGAAAAATAGTACTTTACTGAACATTTCACAAATGCTTTTCAACAATATTTTAGTACTCGTGCTTGTTATATTTTTTATAGGTTCACGTAGGTACTTAATTTATCCGATATCATATACGCTTACACCTAAAATTATTTAGTTTTGATGGCCGAAAATTTCACCAACCACATATTTATTGCTATAATTCTTATTAAAATATTTTGAGTATTTTTACTGCGACCAAACAAACTACACATGCTTGCCGGTTCAAAAAGTATTGCTCCATGTTAGATTTCAAGGACGATAAAAGAAGTAGAAAAGCTTCGAATCGGATCTATCACGTCGGCGTTAATTTTCACTTATTGACCGACCAAAACCAACCAATAGTGTGCTATACAATCGGAAAAAGCACCATGGTTCCTATCAACATGCCTTCTATCATTTTGTGGTTATTCTAAATATTAAATAATGAACTCATTAAACGCGTGATCAACTTTTTTGGTTTAATATCATCTTCATTGTTCTGTTAAATCCATAAAGTAATGAAGTGTCGCTTTAACCTTTCAGAGTCAGTCATAAACAATGTTTAATAACGAACCAGAACGATCGTTTACTTTTAAATTTTTCAACTGAAAAACATAATGTTACAGTTATGCATCTTGCTGTTTTGTTAAAAGTAAAATAACGATCAGTTGACTTTTAAGGCGGGGGGGGTACGTTTTTCTTAAACAACACTATATCGCCAAATTCTATAGAAAAAAATATCTTGCCCTGGAAGAGAGATGCAAAAAAAAGATAATAATTTGACTCTGTAGTATTCAAAATTTGTTGAAAAATTACAGATTGTTCATGCAAAAAATATAGTTAAAATAGTTAAAAGTTTAAAAAAAAAAAAAAAAAAAAAGTCGGTCCCTTATTAGTAATCTGTATGGTAAGACGTCATTTCCTGGTAATCGCTAAATTTAAATCAGAATCTATCTTACTTTGTTATACAATTGTGCAAGTATTTTAACAAAAAATGTAGGTAGATTGAGGATGTTGATTAAAAAGTTGCTACTTGTATACAACAATAAGACTAGTTTTACATCATTTTTGTTAGTTACTTTAAATTTGATAAACCTAAGTTATAGCCTTGTTGTGTATTTAGTACACGTGCATGACAGGTGCGTAAAGATGACAGTCAGGAAGTTGTCTTTCCGTTACACTCTATGGTGGCAGTACTTAAATGTTATGTTTCATCTAAATTTAAAAATTAAAAAAAAACAAAGTGAAAAGCCCATTTGGAAAATAGATAATAATAAATATACTCCTATAATATACACATAATTAATTCGGAAGTGAGGTTTTAGACCTTCGAAGGGTCCAATGTCCTAATTGACGACCAAATTCCTTTATTTGTACCGAGCCCATTTTTGGCAGTGTCTTTTCCATATCGTGTAAAGGAATAACTGACAACTCCATACGCTTTAAATTTCGTTTCCTTTGCTGAACGTCGCAATTTACAGTTTCTATTTGTTCTTTTAATTTTGTGAGTTCTGTGACTGCTTGTAAATTTGTAGACTTTGAATGGATAGCTTCTAACATTTCTTTATAGTGTTGTACTGTCCGTAATCTGGTGTCTATAATCATTTTTTCCTTTTCTAAGTCACTTTTAACCTTTTCGTACTTTCCATCAAATTCCTCATTCAAACCTTTTTCCAACTGATCAAGGTGTTCATTCATGGCAATTCTAAAATTCGCTATGCTATCTTTTCCCTTTTGATGTTGTAGTTCTAACCGTGACAGATTTCTCTGTCTATCATCTGAAAGCTCTTGGGCTTCGACTTCAAGGGTATCGAGCTGTGGGTCGAGGGATTTAGTTGTATGGTTTTCCTTAATTTCTGGTGCAATATCTGCAATTGGCATTACTCCTCTATTCATGAAATAGCAAGTTTTGTGTTGTATTTTTCCGCATATATTACAACATGTACTCCAGTCACGTGGACAAAAGAACGAGACGTTCTCCTTTGGATGATGCACGCACTTTTGGAAAGGAAATTTAACTTTTGCAGCATCTTGAAGTTCGATAGTGGAATGATATATTTTCATGGTCGTCAGCTGACGATGCAAGTCGGTATGATATATGCATAGGGCATTTGCACAGTACCCACACCAAATAACAGCCTCTTCCTTGCAACCATCGTTGAAATGACATACCTTTTCTTCCATAGCTGTTTCGCTGAGTAAAGAGGAACAGACGGTACCAGTCGGTAAATTCTCCGTGTATGATTTTCCATTCATTTTACCTAACGTTTGAAACACTATCATTTTGCATTCTGGACAAATGATCTCTATTTTCCCTTTCGATTTTTTAATAATCTTTTCCACATACTCTGTCAAACATGGTTCACAAAATGAGTGTAGACATGGTAAGCACTTTGGTACTCGTATTGTCTTTTGGCAAAGAAGACAAAGCAAAATGTTAACACACGATTTCCCAGCATCCTCTTTTTCATCCTCTTTTTCAGCTTCAATCGGTTTAGTTGTAGAATCAACTGTCGGCTGCTTGGCCGCCATTTTTAACGTTACCAATAGATATGTTTACATATATACTACGGCCATTAGAGTACTCTATTGCAGACTGATCAAATCTGTCCGCATTAATAGTTTTTCAACCTATTAGGCTCTCTGTTATTACCTAACAAACCGAATAAATAGTATCTGTTTAAATGCTATAGTGGTTTAACAAATACTGAGGTCTGTAACAATTTGCCCTGTATAGGGCTAGTATATTGTTTCATTATTGGTTTTCAAATTGTCAGAAATTAGTTGTATTGTCATCGGATACAATGAAATACTTAGAGACTCAACGATAACAATACCCCAAATATGTCTTGGTTGTCAGAATTTGCAGACAAGCCCTTTTCATACCACTAAATAAAAAGAATTAGCGTAATGACAATTACGTATGTGACCGGTTAAAATTTAATTCTCGTTTGCTAAATTTCAATCCTTCTGGTAAAAGGAAATTAAAAAAATATTAGAAAAATAGGAGAGGATTTCGATCCATAAAACTACGTAACCCCGCCACTCTTTATTGAATTGCATGTAATAAGCCATGAAAGTATTTATTATTTTTTGTATTGTTACTGTATCTACCTCTTTTCATTTCTGGTAAATATATATGTAAATATTTTTTATCATGTATGCTATGTGTAATAAATATTATTCCGATGTCACATGGCTATGATAATAATAATTGGACATACGAATTGAATCTTTATATGAGTGGTGAGTCTCACTCTTAGTGTTTTGTAGATCGTGTGTTGTCCCTTTGTCATTTGTCTGTTGGCCATTGTGTTGTCTGTCCTTCGAATTACGGCTTCTAATTACCCCTTTTGTATCTTCAAACTTTTCTTTCCCCTACAATGTCAAGTGAATCACTCTAAACTACGTTCTTCGTTCATAAGGAGTGGATACAGCCAACGTTTCCGGATAAACCACATATCATAAGGGCGTACGTGGTAAGAACTTGCTTACTAACCAAGTCGAACACCCCTCGTGGTGGGCTAGTGTGATTACAAATTCAATGCATTATTTCTGAATCTACATCTTTCTGAATCTACATCTTTCTGATTCTACATTTTTCTGTTACTTACAATGTCTTCTTTATGATACCCTGTTATTCGTATTATCTTGTTATACCGTTGTCAGGGGCGTAACTAGGGGTTTGAAACAGGGGAGGCAGTGGAAAACTATGACTTAACGGCCAAAATAACGCAATTTTGTTTTTGTCGATTTTTATCGATTTCTGCATTTATATATCAGTTATTATCGTAAATAGCGACCACACCGTCGGTAAATTAAACATAGCACAAGTGATTGATCTTTAAAATAATATCTTAATGAATAATTTCAAATGACAGTACATAGTCGGTGAGTGCAAAATGGATTTTCCTATTGCCACTTGAATCTCATCTTTTGAGAACAGATTCTGGATTTACCTACCCGACAGTATAATAACGATGGACATGAAGCATGCCCAACTCACACAGGCGTAGAAATAGCTTTCAGTTCTTGTTGAATTCACGAATTTAGATGTGATATGATATGATCAATGAATGAAAGAAGTGGTTAACGTGATAATGATCTTCGATACTTTCGACTGTGTCTATGTCCTTTTTGTACGTCTTGGCTTTGTCGGCAAAACGTCATTTTCATTTGTGATGGAAACGCTCATACAGATCATGAATCCTTGCATCGGAATCTGCATTTGTATGGGCTTTTAGTCACAAGACTCGGACTGGAGAAGGATCGACAAAGGTCTTATGTACCCTAATGCGTACTCTAGCATAACTGCAGTCACGATAGAATCGAATTAGAGTAACACAGCTTGATATATGATGAAGCATCAGCTGGGGGCTGACCTTTGCATCTTGACTGGACAGTGTCGATAACACAGAGACTTATAATGAACTAAGAACCAATAAAGGGGGTCATGGTCAATGACCAAACTAGATGAAGTTCTCTCTCTCTCTCTCTCTCTCTCTCTCTCTCTCAATGGTAGTCACGGCCCTGGTTGTCTAGAATGTTGTATTTATTTTTTTACCAGTTTTGTTGCAGGTCGACATAATTATTTATTTTTATTTTTCTTAGTGTGATGCAAATCATGATACACAAGAGATGTATTGTTTTATATAAACCAATGTCTGCATAGCTTCTCTTTCAATACAGAGTTTTCTTCTTTGTAAATTATAAATATAGGTTCATGCTTTATCACCGGATGTTTATCAATGATAGCACGATGGATGCCACTATTGGAGCTTACCCTTCCGGAGCGCCTGATTTCACTTCCGTGCGTTTGAGAAGAACGTGTTGCTCAATCTTTTATTTATCTGTAGTGTTTTGTGGATCGTTATTTGTCTGTATGCCCGTTTCCGTTTGGCTATGGTATTGTTTGCCCTTCTTCGCTTCACGGCTTTTGATTATCCCTTTTGGTATCTTCAAACCATTCTTTGATATGGTGCAACAATCAAGTCAATATTATCAGTGCATTATCTTGACCTGTAAACTCGGGTTATTCAAGCATAATGTTGTATCGAGTACACCTCGCCTGAGTGGGGTTAAAACTCACAACGTTAGGGGTAATAGGCACTGTTTGCATACGAGGGTTTGCTAGATAAAAGGCCGTTGGCCACTGGTCCCCCGACGCCAAGGTTATATCGTAAGATTAAATTTTGAAACTACTGTATACTAGAGGTTCGTGTGAGCCTGTAGCACTCACCTGACTTAAATAATTCTGAAAGGGGACCACCCAAGGACCATTTTGAAGTAAAAAAGGGGAGTAACTCTGGTTAGATTTGTCGAAAAATGATCGCTATCGAACTTGACCTAGATATTCATGAGATACACTTACATACCAAACATAGTTTCAATCTGACAATTTGTTCCCAAGTTATCATCTGGAAACCAAATATTTAGCAATTTTGAGGTATAAAAAGGGGCACAACTCTAGTAAAAATTGTCGAAAAATTGTCATTATCGAACTTGACCTAGATATTCATAAGATACACTTACATACCAAACCTAGCTTCAATCTGACTTTTCATTCACAAGTTATCAACTGGAAACCAAACACACGGACGGACGGACGACACCCATTTCTATAGTCCCCTTCGACGAAGCGTCGGGGGACAAATAACCACGCAATGTCAAGAAAAAGAAAACGATCTTCAAATACCAGGTCATTATGGGTTTCACATGTGTTGTTCAAGGGATCTACCACGAAGTCAATCGCTTATGTGTAATTGTTAGCCTGTTAACATCGAGGGTGGTAGATTGTGGATTCGAGCACCGATCCTCCTGAACAAACCAAAGACTATCAAATTGGTATGTGTTGCTTCTCCGCATTCTGACATTTTAGACAACATCAAAGAAGCAAGTTTCTAAGAGGAATATATTTGAATTGCCAGGATTTACATCGATTTCCTTATAAAAGACAAATATTACACACCAATCATCATTGCCACAATGTTAGCTGGTAATCGACCGTTCTGTATAGGATTAGATTGGGAAATCTCCATTTCGAAGAAAAAAGAAAGAAAAAAAAGTGTAAATACATTGAAATTTCATACAGTTGTGATTTGTCACTTACTTGAAATGTGACCCGATTATAAACGGAACATTTGATGTGACCCGATGCCACATATCGTTAGATCTTAGAGTAATATTAGACACACACAAAAAGTATTCCCTTGCAAAAGACAAAAAATATCCACATAGACAAAGTGTTATCTCCCTTTAAACAGCAAGTACTATAAAGTATGCTTATGGTGTCTGTAGAACAAAAATTGTTTGCTCAATCACAGGGGCGGATTCAAAGGGGGGGCGGCGCGCCCCCCCCCCTAAAAATGGAAAAAATAAGATTTTTTTGCTTAAAATCGTGATTTTTCATACGAAATACCCCAAAAATTTTCGCGCCTCGCTCCGCTCGGGGCCATTATTTTGAGTGCGCCCCCCCTAACTGGAAATCCTGGATCCGCCCCTGAATCACGTATAATATCGGCAACTAATACTAAAACAAAGAGCTTCCCGCCTAAATGTTACAATACGTAAATGATATTCTCTATTTTTGTTTGTTTCTTTCTTTCTAGAGCTATATTACACCGTTGTTGTGCAGTATCCGAATTGTGATTTTTGGGGGGGGGGGTATAAATGGTAACCTGTGTTTTATGCCAATTATAATATAGATATGTACTCAGAAAATCTTAGTACCATTATCAAATATGCCGGCTTCCAGAAAGATACTATTTTGATAAAGCTAAAACTATATTTTCTCAAAGAATGAAAGTATTTGAAAACAACACCAACTTCTATTTTAAATTACATCAATAACTAATAACTAAAGTGTTCAAAGACAAGATCTCTACCTCAGAAAATAGACAATAACGTTCTACTTTAAAATGTTGATTTAGATCCAACTTTATATATGCTTGTCTTTGTTCTTGTCGGTGCTGGAACCGGCGCCATTTTGTATGCTGATATTTCTCGTCTTTGGAGTGCTCCCATACGCGATATTTGTTTGAAATATTCAGCATATGTTGTAATTGAAATTTCAAAAGTTCTAGCTTTTCTTTTATACGTGTGTACATCGGATTCCATGAACTTAGTTTGGTCGCGTAGATGGGACATTTCACTTATGGCTTGGGTATCGGGTGAATGAGTATGTATGTTCTCCAGCATGTTCTGAAAATGAACAACTGTGCGTAATTTGATTTCTGCCTTGTCTCGTTCTTCTTCTAAATCAGTTCGGGTACGTTCGTATACTTCCGTAAGTTCGTCATGTAGTCCATCTTCAAGATGATCCAGATGGTCGTTGATACAACTGCGAATTGTTGAAATGCTTTCTCTACCGAGTCTGAGTTGATGTTCGAGTTCATCAAGATTTTTTATGCGATCTTCTGAAATCGTTTCCGATTCTTCGCGTAAAGCTCCCAGTCTCCTGCTTAAGTTCTTGGCATGTTTTCCGTCTTTCACTTTTGTTGCAGCAACTGAGAGGGGAACAACACTTCCTTTCAGCACGTCACACTGTTTATGAAGCATTTTTCGGCAGACATGACAACAAGGGACCCATTCTTCCTTACAAAATAAATGTAGGTCTTCCTTCTTGTGAAAATGACATTTTTGATACGGAAACATCATGTTAGGTTTATTTCTAATTATATCGTCCAAACTTATGGTTGGATGGCGATGCTTTAGTGACGTCAGTTGTTTGTGATATTGCACGTGTTCTTCACAAAATGCAAGTGCGCAGTAACCACACCAAGAAACGGCTCGATGCACGTCACTTTTACAAACATTGCAGAGTCTCGTTCTGGCTGCTTTTATGCTTAAAACGGTAGATACAATAGTACTCGTAGGAAGTGATTCAACGTATTCCCTCGCATTAATTTTACCACGCGATATTAATACTACAGTATGACATGAAGGACACGTAATTGTTGTTGTCTTGGAGCGATTAACAAGTTTCTTAACATATCCCTCCAGACACTGCTCACAAAAAGAATGTAGACACTGAAGCATTTTTGGCATGCGCATATTTTGCGAACAAAGTTGACACCTTACCAGCATATATTGAGACTCTTTCTCATCATGGGGTGGTCCTTCTAGTTCAAGGTCTAATGATACATCAGTAGTTTCTCTTGACATTGAGGGGTCCGTTGTGTGGACTTCTATTCTAGGAGTAGCAGAATGCTTGTGTCCAACAGTTGTACTGGTATGAACTGCTGGCACAGATTCATGCCCTGGTGGCTCAGTTTCGGGCTCATTTGTTTCCGGTGAATCTTCCGGTTTGGTTTCCTTTCCATCAGGGCTATTCCTATTTTGAGACTCCAAATTAGGCACCTGTTCATGTCTTGATCCAATACTATCTTTGTTGCTTAATGGTCGGTTGTGTTGTTGACTTTCTTGATGTCTTGATGGTGTCTCATATCGATTGTCTTGGTCATTTGGCATCGTTGGATGCTGGTTGAACGTATTTTCATTTTCCACCTCCATTGCTGAAACGAACTATGTATTCTCCTTTTTCCTTTCGAAAATCAAATATTCACGTACCGGAAGTTTAAGATTGAACTATGGTAAAGAGTGTCAGTGAGGATAAACACATGGTGATGTAGCTAAATATATTTTTATGTTGTTTTTGAGACTGAAATATAATTGACATCTGTCAAACTCACAAAATCAAGACCAACCACAAACAATAAAATATCATTCTCCCCAAGTCAAGTATATTTCACCCCTTGAACAATTCCCCCAGGCCCCTTCATTTCGCCTTGGTGATATGGTGTTAAAGAAAGCTAATGTTACATCGATTATTTGTTCTATTAAATAGTTTGCATAAAAGTTTTGTAAAAAATACTCTCTGTCTATTAATAAGAGTTAAACTGACATTTTCTTATTGTTTTAATAGAAAGATTTGAATGAAAGTTACTAGCCTATAAACTAGGTTTACTAAGATTTAAAACATGAATAAACATTAGATATTAGAGAATGGAATGAAATGAACTGTTCCAGAACTGTTCCGACAGTGTGGTATGTTTTGTTTCTCATTTAATTGTATTTATAAAAATAAATTACTATTGACAGACCCCTAACGATTGTTTTATTAATTAATTTTATGGAACTAATAACAAAAAAGTGCCAACAATTCCATAGATTTCACAATTCTGTCTTCAAATACGTCTTGAAAATTGCAGTGTGCACTTTTTTGTAAAGGCATTTTGAACTAATATTTGTGCTTTATGGTTTCCCATTATTAATTATAGTTTAAAATTTTAAGACACATAACCAACATATGGTTTCTGTAATGATTTCCTTAAAAGAATGTTGCTGCTAGCAAGGACGCTACTGAACCAAGGGTTCCAAGTGGTTCAGTTGAAGTCATCCCTTCAATAGTTTTACTGTCAGCACCATGACTTGGTGAACCGCTACTAAGTATCCGTTTCACATGTGACCACGGATATGTTCAGATAGTCATAGTAACACAATAGGTGCCACTAGTGGAACAGAAACAGTTTACTCTTCCGTACCACACGAAAGCATGAATTCAGTCCCAGATTTTGTCGAGTAATCATCTGTTTCGTTTCGATTCTTTTCATAAGGGAAAGTAAAAATAGTTTAAGAAAAACTTGAAAATACCAAAGTGATAATCAGAAGCCACAATTAGATTTGTTTTTATTTTTATTTTTGGTGTTTTACGCCACTTTCAGCAATATTTCAGATATATCATGGCGACCAGTTTTAGTGGTGGAAGAAGCCGGAGTACCCGGAGAGAACCACCGACCATGGGCAAGCAACTGGTAAACTTTATCACTTGCGGCTGCGAGTCGAGTGCACCCTATTTTGTATTTTACAAAGCCGGGCGCGAACACACGCCGTATTGGTGATAGGTTTGTATGAGTTGTTAAGTAATTCAACTACCTATCCGGGCCCTGTCACAATTAGAAGAATGACAGAAAATACAATGACCAAAACATGACAAACGAGCAAACAATAATCTACAAAATACTACACCAACATTTTACAAACCAATCAACACAAACTCCACTAAAAATCGAGGGTCAACTCAGATACTCCGGAACGGTAAGTAGTTCCTGTTCTACATGTGGCATCAGTCGTGTTATTTTTGTTGCAAAACTGGTAATAAGTCATGATTGAAGAAAGGACCAGTTTGTGATTACGACACATGGAACATATCCATGGTCATTTTCGACACAGATGGACATCATCTATAAACTATAGCCGAACGCGATATTAAAGGGTTGGGCAAGATTCTTTTCTTGAGAAGCCCCCTGTCACTGTTATTGAATGTCTGCACAAATTCAGGAGTGTGAGGGGATACAAACAACTATTCTTCCGTTTGCTACGATTTTCGATTGGGTTTTGGCTATGTTTTTTATTTTATACACTTATGGTGTCATTTTCATCCGGGTTCTAATTTGGATTCGTCATAGAATATCTAAGCTCATGTTGTTGCAAATACCCAAAAGTGCGCCTTTAATATTTACTCCACTACATATTAAATTTATAGTTTATATACTTGTCGTAAACACTTCCCTTATTCATGACTTATCAGAGTGTTTGTAACTAGATTAACACGACGGGTGCCACTAGTGGCACAGGAACTGCTTACCTTTCCAGAGTATCTGAGTTCGCCCCTGGTTTTTAGTGGAGTTCGTGTTACTCAATCTTTAGTTTTATTTGTATGCTGTGTATGTCCTTCTTCGGTTTACGGATTCTGATTACCCTTTTGGTATCTTTATGCTCTTCCTATATACTTTTTAAGGACTATGGGTGGCTAATGGGGTTGCGTTTTGGCCATGGACAGTCATAACAACTGCGACAACCCGTTAAATCGCTCTAGTAACCTGGCTACGGTCATGAACTACACTCATTATAACTGTGCGACGTTCTATATTCAATTAAGTCTGGTCGTCACTACATTGCTGAAAATTAGATGAAAGCGACTATTAACATTAGTTGTCCATTCTTTGCTACTACAATCGTGACAAAATTGAGAAAGCTACTATTTTCTTTTGACCATTGTATTGTCTGTCCTTCTATTTACGGCTTCTGATTACCCCTTTGGTTTCTTTTGGTCATTGTATTGTCTGTCCTTCTATTCACGGCTTCTGATTACCCCTTTGGTATCTTTTGGTCATTGTATTGTCTGTCCTTCTATTCACGGCTTCTTGTTTCCCCTTTGGTATCTTTTGGTCATTGTATTGTCTGTCCTTCTATTCACGGATTCTTATTACCCCTTTGGTATCTTTTGGTCATTGTATTGTCTGTCCTTCTATTTACGGCTTCTGATTACCCCTTTGGTATCTTTTGGTCATTGTATTGTCTGTCCTTCTATTTACGGCTTCTGATTACCCC
>MJUT01049757.1:1073990-1091621 GCA_002080005.1 Gigantidas platifrons | reverse complement strand
GAAGTACCCGGAGAGAACCACCGACCATGGGTAAGCAACTGGTAAGCATTATCACTTGCAGCTGCGAGTCGAGTGCACTCTTTTTTGTAATTTACAAAGCCGAGCGCGAACCCACACCGCATTGGTGATAGGCTTGTGTGAGATGTTAGGTAATCCAACTACCTAACTCATTGAGCCACCCGGACCCTGCCACAATTAGAAGAAGGACAGACAATACAATAACCAAAACATGACAAACTCAGATGCTCCTAAGCGGTAAGTAGTTCCTGCTCTACATGTGGCATCAGTCGTGTTATTTTTATTGCAAAACCGGTAATAATTCATGATTATTGAAGAAAGTGCCAGTTATTGATTGTGACACATGGAATATATTCATCGTCATTTTTGACACAGATGGACATCATCTATATAGCCGAACGCGATATTAAAGGGTCAGCCTATATTATTTTCGTTTTTCTTGAGAAGCCCCCTGTCACTGTTATTGAATGTCTGCACAAATTCAGGAGAGTGAGGGGATACAAACAACCATTTGTCCATTTGCTACGATTTTCGATTGGGCTTTGGAACTGATATTCTATGTTTTTTTTATTCTACACACTTCTGGTGTCGTTTTCATCCGGGTTCTAATTTGGATTTGTCATAGAATATCTAAGCTCATGTTGTTGCAAATACCCCTAAGGGCGCCTTTAATATTTACTCCACTACATATTAAATTTATAGTTTATGTACTTGTCGTAAACACTTCCCGGTCCTTTCTTCATTCATGACTTATCACCGGGTTTATAACTAGATTTACACCACGGGTGCCACTAGTGGAACAGGAACTGCTTACCCTTCCGGAGCACCTGAGTTCGCCCCTGGTTTTTGGTGGAGTTCGTGTTACTCAATCTTTAGTTTTATTTGTATGCTTTGTATGTCCTTCTTCGGCTTACGGATTCTGATTACCCTTTTGGTATCTTTATGCTCTTCTTATATACTTTTTATGGAGTATGGCGTTGCGTTTTTGGCCATGGACAGTCATAGCAACTGTGACGCCCCTGTTAAATCGTTCTAGTAACCTGGCTACGGTCATGAACTACACTCATTATAACTGTGCGACGTTCTATATTCAATTAAGTCTGGTCGTCACTATATTGCTGAAAATTAGATGAAAGCCACTATTAACATTAGTTGTCCATTCTTTGCTACTACAATCGTGACAAAATTGAGAAAGCTACTCTCTGTTCTTCGAATTACGGCTTCTGATTACCCCTTTGGTATCTTTTGGTCATTGTATTGTCTGTCCTTCTATTTACGGCTTCTGATTACCCCTTTGGTTTCTTTTGACCATTGTATTGTCTGTCCTTCTATTTACGGCTTCTGATTACCCCTTTGGTATCTTTTGACCATTGTATTGTCTGTCCTTCTATTTACGGCTTCTGATTACCCCTTTGGTATCTTCAAACTTTTCTTAACATCATATGCCCCTTCTTTGTTACTACAATCCTGACAAGATGAAGAAATGTGAAAGCATCTCAAAATTATTTTATATATATATATACAATCTATATTAGGTATTATACATAATGACATAGTGAAAATCATTTTAGAAAGTTACACTGATTTTTGCTCAAAACCATTTTTATGTACACCGTTATGCTATACGGGTACGTGTATCGTATTCCGTTTGTATGTTGCTATTGTATATCTTTACTGATGTTTTTTAGAACCATCTTATGTAGATCTCTATTCTATACGGGTACATGTAGCGTATCCAGTTTGCATGTTGCTGTTGTATGTCTTTGAATGACACCCATTTTCTTTATGTTTTTAAAGTATTTGATATAAGACTGCAGTGATAACTCAAACGTTCTAGATTTCATTTGACTGGTATGTATATCAGATTTCAAGTTCTCTGTTTGATTTCGTAGTTTGGATAATTCCATTAAAGCGTGTGTTTCTGACGAATGAATGTAGATATTTTCAATCATTTCCTGATAATGGATAACTGTCCTTAATCTGACCTCTGCCTTGTCTCTTTGAACTTCTATTTCAGTTCTTGTGTGTTCGTATGTTTTCATTAGCCCATCACTGACTTCGTCTTCGAGATAATTGAGGTGTTCTTTGATACACTCACGGCTATTCACAATACTATCTTTACTCTTTTTAAAATCAACCTCCAATTCTTCCAGATTTTTGCTAAAATCCTTAGAAATATACTTTGCATCTTCGCGTAAGGTCTCTATATTTTTCTTCAAATTTTTAGAATGATTCCCTTCTTTCATAGTCATTGCAGCAACTGATATCGGAACAACATTCCCCTTTTTATCACAAACTGAATGTAGCATTTTACGACATATGCGGCAACATGGCGTCCACTCTTTCTTACAAAATAAATCAAGATTTTCTTTTTTGTGATGCCGACATTTTTGACATGATGAATGATTTTCAGACTGGTTCTTACATAAATCATTGAAAAAGATTATAGATTTTCGGTGATTAATTGACGCCAGTGATTTATGATATTTAAAATGTTCAACACAGAAGACTCGAGCACAATACCCACACCAATAGATAGCATGATTTGAATCATTTTTACATTCACTGCAGAGCCTCGTTTTGACTGCTCTTTTGCTGAAGATAGTAGATATAAGTGTACTTGTACGTAGCGATTCTACAAATTGTTTCACATTAAATCGACCACGTGATATTACTATAACACACCTACACGATGGACAAGTGTATTTTATTGCCTTGAATCTATCAAGTTGGTTCGTCATGTCTTTTGACAGGCAGGCTTCACAAAAGGAATGCAAACACTGTAGAATTTTTGGCGTGTGTATGTCTTCGGGACAAAGTTGGCACTTTAGAAAAGAAAATTGATCAGCCTCTTCTTCGTCTTTTGATGATTCGGCATCGAAATCGAGATTTGGTGAACCGTTGGGAATAACTTCTGTCGTTTCTGTACCAAATATTTCAATTCCATCCTTAATTTTAGATTGAACGGTCTGTTCTGTTTTCCCTCCGGTATAGCAATTATGTTTGTCAGTGTCTTCTGTTTCGTCAATGTTGTTTTGATTTTCTGACTTCTGTCTTGTTGTTTCTTCTTGTGGTACTTGAAGATCTTTTTGACTACCGTTATGATTTTGAATCGTCTCTTGTTGACTCTCCTGTTGGCTAGACGTGAAGCTCTGAACGGATACAGATCGCGACTGCCTTTCCCGTTTTGACTTTGTACGCCTGTGAATAGTACCCATTCGTGTAATTTGTAGAAAAGAATCAACGTATGTTCCTACTGATATTTCAACAATTCTAGCCTTGCTTTTCAAAGTGTGTAAATCAGATTCAATCTTCTTTGTTTGTTCACGTATACGGGCCATTTCAAATATGGTTTGTGTATCTGACCAATGAATTTGTATGTTTTCCAATAGGCGTAGGAAAAGCAACAATGTATTGAATTTAATATCTGCGCTATCCCTACACTCTTCTAAATCCGTTCGTGTGTTTTCGTAAATTGTCCTAAGTTCTCTTTGAAGATTGTTTTCGAGATAATTTACATGTTTGTTTACAGATTTCCGCATTTTAGAAATGCTTTCTTTAATATTATCTTGCTGAATCTGAAGTTTGTCGAGACGCACAATGAACAACATCGCATTATTTTCCGTTTCTATTCGCAACATCTCTAGATTTTCCTTCAGATTGATCGCTTGTTTACTGTCTTTAACATTCATTGCAGCCACAGACATTGGAAAAATAGTTCCTTCTGTGTCGCATTTTTTATGTATTGTCTTACAACAAGCTTGACAGCAAGGTACCCACTCTTTTTTACAAAATAGGTCCATGTTCTCTTTTGAGTGATGCAGACATTTTTCATACGGAAAATTAATTGTTGATATATTCGTTCCTGTTTCACTTAGCTTGGCTGTTGGATGAACGTGTTTTCTTGATGTCACTCGTACATGGTTTTGAATATGCTCGTCACAAAATGCACATGCGCAGTAACAACACCAATTCACGGTTCCATTTAAGTCTTGGCTACAATCACGACAAGACCTTGTGTTTTTTTCAGATTTGCTTAGAATTGTTGACACAAGTGTATTTATAGGTAGTTGTTCCACATATTCCCGCGTTTTTCCTTTACCACGTGGTATAACAACCATTTTATCACAAGAAGGACAGGAAATCGATGGTCTTCCTGACCGCGCTTTCTCTTTCTCAATGTAGCCTTCTAAACACGGTTCACAAAATGAATGTAAGCACGGTAGAGTTTTTGGCGAGTGCATATCATTGGAACAAAGTTGGCATCTTATCAGACGTTCCTGGTGTCCATATGTATCATGCGATGACTGTTCAATCATATCCTGGTTTTCATTTGTGCCATGCGATGACTGTTCAATTGTGCCATGCGATGACAGTTCAATCATATCCTGATGTTCATTTATGTCATGCGATGACTGTTCATTTTTTTATGCGATGACGGTTCAATCGTATCCTGACATTCAATTACGCCATGCGATGACTGTTCAATAATATCAGCATCTAATTCTGTTTTGCATAGCACGTCACTCATCGTTGTATCATTTGTGTGTTCTCCTTAAATATGATTGTGTTCTTTGTTTCATCTACATGTAGTTTGTTTTACTATGTTTTCCACTTCGATGATTCTGATTTTCATACTCTTGGATGGGAGGTTAAATAATCCACTATCGGCCAGTCGACTTAAACTGGATTCCTGTTAAGCTTCCTGGCGAATTATTATTGTCAAATGACGAATTTAGACTTGTCTTGGTCAATTCTCTTATCGTTTCAATTCTTTTTCCCCGTTTTTCCCGAAACTGCAATATAATGTTTGTTTTTCGGTATTTAGTACGTGTAAACTATTTATCGGTAGTTTACAATAGAATAAAGAGTATCCGAAAGGGATAAGATCTTGAGATTTAATCAAATAATAATTTTTTTATTAAGATTATATTTTTGCGCCGAAATATAGACAGCAAGGTTATGAAAAACATAAAGTCAAAGCATATTGATGAGAGAATATCAAGAATATGCTGTGTATATCTAAATATTCCTTGAAAAAATACGAATGGCCTCTTTGGTTAACGTTGTCATATCTTGTCAAGCAAAGCTTAAATAACACGATAGAATTGTTTTATTCAAACATTGATAATATATATTGTTAAAAATGTTTTGTTGATAAAAATCGTTTTCCATTTCAACAAGTAGGTAAACGATTTAAATACGTTCAGGCATTCATAAAATGGTTTTTTAAATAAACGTTAGAAATCAAATATGGACAATCCAGAGAAATTGGCATGATATGGTATACAATAAACAGAAAAAAAAACACCACTCTTGTGACTCTACGCAAACAAACACAAATAATGTAAATAAGACATTGAAGCTCTTGCATATATTGTTTTTATTGTTTTGTTATTTTTTTTACTTATTTATTTATTTATTTATTTATTGGTATCCTTTTTGGTCAATTTCACTTCTCTTGATTGTGAATGAACAAACTTGAAAGGATTGATTTTTTTTAAGACGTTATCATTGCACATTGTATTAAAGTCGTATCAAATATTCTTGTAAAACGACAACCCGGGTGCAAAATAATAGGGTACGGTTATGGTGATTAACGTCACATTCAATAGTTACCATACGATCATGATCATGACAACCCACACAAAATAATAATTTTGTTTATTCATTAAACAAAAATCCCATATTTACAAATAAATAAACAAAAAACAATACAAGAAATATGCTGTTTTATATGATTACATATCTCCTTTCCTTCCTCAGTTCTAATGATGGTTAAATAAAAGAAAACCACTGTTTTAGATAAAGATAAATACAAATTATTATTTTAAATGGTTAGTTGTTGCCATCCAAGTAACTAAAAAAATCGGGGGGGGGGGGTGATCGCACACTCTTGATACGGTTTTTACTAGTTCGACTGGTTTATACTTTTAGAAAGGTAAAAACAAAACTTAGGGCCCATAAAACTAGTTTAACCCCGCCACATTGTATTGAAGTGCCTGTATCAATCCAGGAATGTGAGCGGTCATGTATTTATGTTTTATCGGGAATCCATTTTGCATCTTTCTGCGATTTTGACATTTTATTTTTGAATTGTTCCGGCAGTGTATTTTTTTTTTATTCATTTTATTACTAATCTGCAGGCCAGATTAAATTACACATATTTTTTTTAAACTATTTTGTAGTTCGTCTTCGTTCATTATGATGAAAATGGCATTATAAAGTGACTTGACTTACATCAATCATACACAGTTTGAGGTTTCAAAAGAATTCCGCATTGTCTTAATGTAGAAAAGCATATACCATTATAATCGTTGAGTGGTCGTCTAATTTACCTTCCGCACTCGAGGCAGCCACCTTTGTCATATCCAAACCGAAGCGGTCAGTGTGGACGCCATCAAGAGGTATTCCGGAGAGACAAGTTTATTCAATACTTTTACTATACCCCTAAATCAAGAAAAAATCAGTGCATCGTTAAACTGAGTTATGAACCATATGTATTTTTCTGATAAAAACGCTTTATTTTTGAAGGCTATGATTTAGTTAAAACGTTCAGCAGCTCTAATAAACGATGGATTTTCATAAAGTACTGCGTTGATCACTACTATTATACCTATTTTGTCCCAGTATTGTTAAACATGCTGTTATAGTGACAACTGGGACCTTTTAATTGTAATGGAAGCGGGAGGTTTGGCGCCGTAAAATCTGATTCAACCCACCATTTCTTTGGAAATACCTGTACCAAGTCAGGGCCATTGCGGTTTTCCCAGTTTTCCGGTTGTTGACTGATTTTGTCTGTTTGTTGATTTATGAGTTTTGACTTTCCCTTTGGAAGATTGCTCGGTGTTCGGTAATTTTGTTATTACCCTTATAATGCTGAAGAATTACTGAGTTGGCGTAAACAGCAATCACTCACTCACCTTTTGAAGGTTGTACAAGCGGTACTTTCCTTAAGCGAGACAGTGACAGTTGTTTGAAAAATGGCGATTCCCCACCTGGGAGGTGCTAAGCACAACATTAAGTAGAAAGTGGCATGTGTTTTAATCGTAAACTATCTGAAGCATTTGGGTGCTACTATTGGAACAGGAACAGCATTGATCCCCCGGTTTTAGTGGGGTTCGTGTTGCCCGATCTTTAGTTTTCTTTATTGTATTTTGTATATCATTGTTTGTCCGTTGGTTCTTTTTCTTTTGGCCATGATATTGTCTGTCATTCCATTTACGGCTTCTGATTACCTCTTTGGTATCATCAAACTTTTCCTGTGATAGCATATATATTTGTTTTTTACCTCTGGTTCCCTTGCATCATGGTAATCAAGGTATGACCTATGTGTGCAGGGTATTATTTGTCAATACATACAAAATCCCAAAGCGAATTCAAAAGGAACATTAATGAGAACGGACTGCCCAATTCCAATAAAATCTATAACAATTGTACTACTTCAAGAAAAACAACTTAAAACCATTTCAATTGTATGACGATTTAATACAAACAAGTTACATAAACACCAAAATAATATATTTTCCAAGTTGAAAGTACATGTAAATAAAACTGATACAAGGATTAAAATGTTTAATAAATGTGGAGAAACCAAAGCCCACTTTACTTGGCACAAAACAAGCACGACAATGAATAGAGCTAGAGATCAGTGTATCATTGTGAAATTCTTGGAGATATTTGAAATTTTACACTGGTTCCCAATCTAGGAGAAGACATCTTCGTCATAGTACTAAGTTGTCGTGACGGAGATTGTGAGTTACGAAGTCTAGTATATTTTGATGCAACACTTCCGATCTTAAACATATGTTTAAACGTCTCGTGACTAAGCGTAACTTGAATTCCTATCTTCTGCAGTTTGTATTTATCCAATCGTAGCTCGTCTTCCAAACGATGGGTATTTTGTCTGATGTCAGATAAAGTGGTAAGAGCTTGAATATTTGAAGCATCCTTAAGAACAACTGATAACATTGTTTTATACATCAACGCTGTTTTATGCTTCATGTCAACCATTTTCGCTTCTTTTTCCAGTTCTTTGATTTTTTCAGTGTGAACTGCATCAAGTTCATTCGTCAGTTGTGATTCGAGGTCATCTAAGCGTTTGTTTATTTCGGCCCTGAATTCCTTAATATTCTCTTTCTCTTGAGCGACCTGTTTGTTAATGACTTCCATGTTGCTATGAATATCCTGTTGAAGTTTCTCTGTATGACTTGCCATAGCATCGAGTTTCCTTTTCAAAGTTATGACTTCACCGTGTGTTTTTATGGTTGATGTATCATACTCAATCATGCATGTGTTGCACATACCATGCAATCGTTTGGAACAGAGGTTGCAGCAGACGTTCCAGTGATCGTTGCAAAACAACTTCATATCCTCTTTATCGTGGAATCTGCATTTCTTTGCTGCAAATCCAATGTCTGGGTTACGAATAACCTTATCGATGTTGTAAACCGGATGTCGACCACTAGTCAACGATAAGTGATATTCCAAATGTTCATCGCACAGCGTCTGCGCACAATAAGCACACCAGTTATCGGCCTTGGTATCTCTTCCGTGTAACTTACACCTCTTACATCTTTTTTGTGCTAAATCTTTTTTACTTAGCAAAGATGAAACTAACGTATTTACCGGTAGACTTTCAGAAAAAGATTTTGTATCATCGGATGCCCTCGGTACGGAAATATGGTGTTCACATGTCGGACAAACGACGTGCATGTTTGTAGACTGTGATTTCCCATGTTCGATATGTTTGGTTATGCAGGTTTCGCAGAAAGTATGCAGACATGGTAAATGCTTAGGTGAGCACATATCATGTTTGCACAGAGCACATATAACTAACTCATCGACATCGGTCGGATCCAAATTGTCATCGGTTGATATAGTTGACTTTCTCCTTGAATCTGCTTTATTTTTGCCTTTACCAAGATTATGCGATTTGTCCAAATCCTTAGATCGTATGGTTTTATTTGTTTGTGGTGCTTTTTCGCTCTGTTTTTCCTTTTCCGGCTTACTAGAAGACATTTCTATTATCAAATATTAATGTATACTGTATTTTCCTCTGATACTTCCCGTTTTATTCTTCTAATTTTCCAAATTCACGAGAGAAAAAATTAAAGTATTTGTGATATTAATCCTGATTAATCGGTGTTCATTCAAATTTAAAAGACCGAATCTTTTGTCATAGTTATAGAAACGATCACTTCAGTAATTCCCAATACAGGGTACTTCGTAGATAAAATCAAGAAATTTATTTCTATTCTGTTTTTAAACGTGTGTTAATAACCAATGTTCTCATGGATCATTAACGCTCTTTCATTAATGCTAAATTCTAGTATATTAGGATATGATACAATTACCACATACAAAAGTGTTAGATCCTGTGTAACTAGAGCCCTAACAATCCCCCTTATATTCACACAGCATTGTAAAATGTAATTGTTTTATTTAAATAGCAATGAAGTGAAACATTTACGTTGAATAGTATAGAATATTCTGTGATGATTTTCTGTACACGTTGAAAGGTGTCTCCGTGCTCGAAACGTAAATTTTAACATAGTATTCGTCATAAATATGTGTCCTGTCTTTTGACCATTGTGTTTGTTCTTCCTCGCTTTACAGCTTCTGATTACCCCTTTGGGGTCTTCACACTTTTATTATTTCATTACAAAAAGAAAGTTTAAACAGTGATGGTCAACAATTTCACTAATATCAACAAAACGAACCACTACCTCTCACTTTCTCTTACTTTCACTCGTTGAACTTTAAGAGAATGACACAACGTTGGAAATTGATGTCCTGGCTTGGTTGATGTGATTGATTGATTGATTGATTTTTGGTGTTTTAACGCCACTTTCAACAATATTTCAGCTATATCATGGCGACCAGTTTTAGTGGTGGAGGAAGCCGGAGTACCCGGAGAGAACCACCGACCATGGGCAAGTAACTGGTAAACTTTATCATTTGCTGCTGCGAGTCGAGTGCATCCTTTTTTGTAATTTACAAATCCTGGCTTGGAAAAGAAACAAAAATGTGGCAAGGTTATACAGGTTGATGTGATCTTTATATTCGATTTCATTTGTTTTATTTTTAATTCCTATCCAAAAACAAGAAACACAAAAACGCAGAAAATCACTATTTTATTCTAAAAAAAAAGATAAATGTGCGCGTAGTAATACCACCAACATGTAAATGTTGAAGACCAAAAATATAAGTGCTTAAAATGCCAATTTTAACATTTTGTAAGACAAATGTCTAATGTGATAAGTGTTTGCAACTTTGTGTTAATTTCTTCTGTAACGTTTCGCAGTGAACCTTTGAAAAGACAGCAAATAAAAAGTAAGTTTACGAACTGCATCGGCTGTAAATGGTTCAATTATTATAAATTCGGCATGTCATGCAAGGCTATTGACTCCATGGCGTAATATGGATGAATATATAAACACGTCTATCTTGTAATAAAAATAAACACTTTTTGAAAGTTTACGCCTTTTTCTGTGAGGTGATGGTTATGGTGTTTAACGCTAATTTCACCAATATTTCAGCTATATAATGGCGGTCTATTTTATTAGTGACGGAAACAGGAGTACCCGGAGAAAATCACCGACCTGCCACAAGGTTTTTTTCTGTAGGAATGCAATTCTATTTCGGTTGAATACGATTGTATGTATTAATACCTGTGTTTTATAGTTTATTGTTTGTCTTTGTTCCCTTTTTCCTTTATTCATTGTATTGTCTGTCCCTCTTCGGATTCCCCTTTTGTTATCTTCACTCTTTGTTATCTTCGAACTCTTCTTGAAATATGATTTGCAATGCATAAATGCTACCAGCATCATATCATTCTAATAATACCCGGTAGGTTGAATGAGATTCAGATTAGGGGCATACAATTTCAATTGTTTTATTTGGAGATGAGGTTTAAAATATAATTGGATTTTTTTATTATTACTCTCCACATATTCAGGTCTTCAATTCTAGAAGAGGACCATCATGTGGTAGTTAATTCAACATATACCTATGCAACTAGTCCCTTTCATCGCTTAAGTTGTGAGCTTATATGAAAACCTTTGTCAGTAGGTAGATGGTTTTCTCTAGGTATTTTTGGCCTCCTTCATAAGAATCTAAATGCCGCGATTTAACTGAAATATTGTTTAAGTGCCGCTAAGCACCAATAACTATGTTGATCATCCTTTAGTTTTATGTGCAGTGTTTTGTAGATAATTGTTTGACCATTTTTCCTTTTCCTTTGGCCATTGTATTGTCTGTCCTAGATTTACGACATCTGATATCTTCAAACTCTTATCCATATAGCCATTCATTAGAACAATGCAAGACTAGGAACCATAAAAACATGTATTTAGATTAAGTTTATTTAAATACTAACTAGTAAACATACATAGATGATAGATTGTTATAGTAAAACATGCCTTAATCTCACCCAATTCCATTTTGTTCAACTTTTTTTGTTCCGAATACACAGTTGTTCGGATTCGATTCAATTTTAGCTTATAAACCTTTCACTGTATTATATTTTAACAAACAAGTGAACAATTTAAAACCCGTACCATCTTGGTCACAGTAATGTTATGGCGTTGTTTTCATACGAAACAAAGAGTTTTCCACCGTTCGGAATTAATGCAATTGGTTTCCGAAAGTGTGGATCTTCCGGCGTCATGATTTCTAACAAATTAGCTTCCGGTGATACTTGGTGAACATTGTTCGAATGAAAGCCACATACGTATACATGACCTTTCTGATCAACTGCTACACCCATGGGAAGTCTTAAACTTTTGTGTGAATATTGAAAAATATTGACACCGTCCATATTTACGCAGTAGAGACATCCTCTCTCAGAGGAATCAGTGTAATAAATTCGACTGTCGTCTCCCACTGCCACATATTTGACCTTGTCACCTTTTGTTGGAATTGACTTTTCATGCATGAGTTTATGGTTCTCCGTTATGTCCCAGATATCCAGCTTTGTTTTGCACGCAACTACTAGCTTCGTTCCTGTAGAGGCTAATCCGTATCCTTTATCGGGAGTTTTGTAGAAATGCTTTAGTTGTTTTTCAAGAGAAATATCTCCAATTTTGATAAGTTGAATTTGATTGTCCTTCGGAAATGTTATTGCTACTACATCGTGTTTCCGTTTTTGTGGAAGTAGAGCTACGTCGAAAGGATTTCCCGGAAGTGAGAATGTCATTGTTGGATCTCGTTTCCCGTATACTGTATAAGACCGAAGCTCCTTTCCCCTATAATCTACTAGGAACAGATTCGAGTGTAGACTTATGCCACCAGAGATAAAACTACATTGAAATTTCAGAGCTAAAAAGTGGTTCCTTCTTTCCCTTTCAATTATTGTACTATGGTTAGTGTGAATGGAGGCTTTGCTATCTTCCTTACCTTCAATGTGCGGTTTCGACTGCCTGACCTTTACATCGCCCAGTTTTGTTATTTGATTAGAAATATCCGATGGTACAATGTCTAATTTTGTTTTCATGAGCATTGATTTCTTATGATAAACGTGTTCATCCAGAATTTTAACTTGTTCAATAAGCTTTTCAATTTGGTGGTAAGCTTGAGCCTCTGTGATAGATCTTCCAACGCCTTCAGCAAGAGTCTTGTAGTGTACCAGGGTAGCTCCCTTATCTTTAAAACTTTTAATGTCCTTGTTCAGTTCCTCTACCTCTGCTGCATGTGCTTTTGTTAGCTCTTCTTTCAGGTTAGTTTCTAAACTATCTAGATGTTTGTTTATTACATCGCGCAATGTCTTGATTGCTGTTTCCTTCTGTGTTTTCTGGTTGTTCAAATCCGCGATGTTTTGTTCCCGGTTATTTATTATACCATCTACCTCCGTCTTCATTTTGTCTACAGCAGTTACTCCAAACGTATTTTTCATAGCATTAACAGCATGCTTGATATCGGCAATGCGACACTCACTGTGTGAAAGCGAACGACAATCGGCACAACATAATTTCTTATGGTCCATACAATACTTTTCCAATTTCTTATGACCATGTTTAGGCTTGGTACAAAACGCTGGTGGGTACACAAGTGACGGATTCTTCTCAATGTCGGCGATGGAGGTTACATTGTGAGTATCACGTGGTGTCATTGCATTATGGCGGACTGCATGTTCCTCGCACATTGCTTCTGCACAGTATGAACACCATGATTCAGCATCGGTCCTCTTGTTGTTTATTTGACAAGATTTACATGATTTGTTTTTCAGGACTTCCTGTACCATCAATGCAGATATAAAATGATCCGTGGGAATTTTCTGGACCAAACTGTTGACATCATTTGAACGAGCATCCGGAAGAGGACTCAAACACACTGGACATTTCAACTGGGCTGTCTCATCTGCATCCAACGATGATTTTAGATTTTGTATAATACATTCTTCACAAAATGAATGTAGGCATGGTAATTGCTTAGGTGCAGTGTAGTTTCTTGAGCAAAGAGTACATTTTGTCAAATCTACAGCTCCCGTTTGAGATCTACCTCCATCAGTAACCGCTGTTCCAGCTCTCGATACGTCAGCCATTTTTAATTATAGTAGATCAGATTTGCTCATTTAAATACGTTGTAATTTGGTAGAGTTTTTGTCTAAGTTCAGGACAAAATAAATATCATAGTTAAACAATAAAGTATACTGCAATGTCAATTAAAAGATTTAAACTTGATCAATTACATTCTTTATACCACAACCTATTTCATCAAATCCATCCATATTGAAAGAGGAACGCATAAGGTATCAATGCATAATATAGGTCACTGTCCTATCCTTAGTGACAAAAATTGTAGGACTTCCATGATTAATATATGGATATTTTGAGCAAAAATTATTTAAAAAAATATATATATTAATATAGAAATGGATTCATCTTCTTCAGACCCTAGAACCTCTTCTTCTTCAGAAGTATCTAATTGCTATATATTTTGACTAACCCTCAGTTTTTGGGATAATACCTTGCTTGGTATTTGGCAGCTTTAGATGTGTCAATATACATTGTAGATATCAAATTATATACATCATTGTTTCCATACCACACACTATATAACGGTAAAGTACACCTTTATATAGGATGGAGAGATATGATTATGTCAATTTCGTAGTGCGATGAAATAAAATGCAATATAATCCCAAACAACAACAAATAAAAGATCATATTCATTCATATTAAAGATAATACCTATAGCTATGGGGCTTAAAATAGAATCATTTAAAGTTAATTTTAATCAACAATATTGATTTCTGTTGCTAATAAGTCTTTGTTTCCATCACATATAAAGGCGCCGCTAAGATAGGTATAGCATGGCGGTCAGTTTTACTGGCGGGAAAATCCGAAAGACCCGCAAAAAGTGGTCTGGGTGGTTGGATTAATAAAGTTGTTGACTCTTGATCACAAAAGTCTACCATATGCAGCAACGGTGGTCCCGTCCCACTGTAAAAGAGTACCTCAAATGGTGCGGTTCCAGACACCTACCCATGGACAGGGATTGTGACGGTCAGTTCGTTAGAACTGCCTGCCCCTCTCTTGCTAGTCACGATATAGCTGAAAAACTTATGATGCTGACGATATGCAACAATAACGCAATCCAACACACGCTCCAAAAAAAACTTACCTGCCGCAAATCACTGACAAAAAGTTGCATCGAGTACACCAAGCCAAGGGCAGCAATCCAACTCACAAGCTTTGGTGGCGATAGACATTAATGTGCATAGATATATGTAGTTGTAGCTAGCATACTATCGCGGCCACGAGTGCACCTAGGACACTTGTTCAAACTCGAATATTGTGGTAATCCGGACAAAAATGAAAATTGCGTCTACAACAGCTGCAAACTAAACAATATGTCAGTCTTATAGTCCTATGGAGTCGGCAATTGCTAGAATCGTACACTGCTTCTCATATACTCGTAGAATTCCTTATAATTGACGAATAATGAAGTACATGTAGTTTATATTTTGTCCTGTTTTCATTGTGATTTTCTTGCGTTGTATGCATTCGTTACACAAAGTATAAATCAAAGAAGAGGCCGAGGTTTGATTGTATCGTATTTGGATTGATTTCTCTACCTATGGAATCGGCACCGGTCATCTCAAAAGCTGCGAGTTCAAATCACGTCCGTGACTGGCACGATACACTCGATACAGCCTTTTGTGATAAGTTAATCAGTGACTTGAGGTAGGTCGGTGGTTTTCCCCGATATGCTCTGGTTTCTCCCACCAATAAAGCTGACCGCCATGATATAAAGGAAACATTGTTGAAAGTGGCGTTGAACACCAGTAGCCGCAAATTCTTCACTTAAAAATTGCTTAATAAAGTATCATTGTCTGGTACTTCTAATCTGATTTCCGACAAGGTCGTTATCCCAGCTTATTACATAAAACTCTTAAAACAGACAGAATTGCTACCAAGTAGTACAAAAAGTTTTAAGCTTCAGATATGTTATAGTCGCTATGAATCTCCACGTCTCATTAACATAAGGCATACTTCCGGTGTATACTAGTACTCCTTTGTGGTCTTCAAATAATCATTAAAATGACAATAGATGCTTACCATTTCGGGACACACCTGGTCTTATCTTCGGCTTTTGTGTGAAACAATGTTGTGTCATGTGAACCCAATGTTGCCAGTATCTTTGGATTTGTCCATTCTTGATTGCCCCCTTGATTTTCTCTAAAGCTTATTTGTTTGATTATTTGTTGCATTTTATTGGAATCAATAATTTTTAATTATCTCTGTATATCAGCTTTACTCTGATTTATTCTTCCGACACGAATTGCACATTATAGGAACCTGTACACCTGAAATCTCTTATTGACGTGCTCATCTATAAATTGCATTACGGTTTCGGTGGAATTCGACATCTTACACTTTCACGGCAGGTAAGTTTTTGTCCCCCAACGCTTCGTCGAAGGGGACTATAGAAATGGGTGTCGTCCGTCCGTCCGTCCGTGTGCTTGGTTTCCAGATGATAACTTGTGAATGAAAAGTCAGATTGAAGCTAGGTGTGGTATGTAAGTGTATCTTATGAAGAACTAGGTCAAGTTCGATAATGACAATTTTTCGACTATTTTTACTAGAGTTATGCCCCTTTTTATACCTCAAAATTGCTAAATATTTGGTTTCCAGATGATAACTTGGGAACAAATAATCAGATTCAAACTATGTTTGGTATGTAAGTGTATCTAATGAATATCTAGGTCATGTTCGATAGCGATCGTTTTTCGACAAATCTTACCAGAGTTACATCCCTTTTTATACTTCGTCCGTGTGTCCCGAATTGGTTTCCAGATGATAACTTGTGAATAAAAAGTCAGATCGAAGCTAGGTGTGGCATGTAAGTGTATCTTATGAATATCTAGGTCAAGTTCGATAATGACAATTTTTCAACAATTTTTACTAGAGTTATGCCCCTTTTTATACCTCAAAATTGCCAAATATTTGGTTTCCAGATGATAACTTGGGAACAAGTAGTCAGATTGAAACTAGGTTTGGTATGTAAGTGTATCTCATGAATATCTAGGTCAAGTTTGATAGCGATCATTTTTCAACAAATCTTACCAGAGTTACATCCCTTTTTATTCTTCAAAATTGCTAATTTTTTGGTTTCCAAATTATAACTTGTGAACAAAAAGTCTGATTGAAACTAGGTTTGGTATGTAAATGTAACTCATGAATATCTAGGTCAAGTTCGATAATGATGATTTTTCAACAAATCTAACCAGAGTTACTCCCCTTTTTCTTACTTCAAAATGGTCCTTGGGTGGTCCCCTTTCAGAATTATATAAGTCAGGTGAGTGATACAAGCTCACCTGAACCTCTAGTTTACAGTAGTTCCAAAATTTAATCTTACCATAAAACCTTGCCGTTGGGGGACCAGTGGCCAACGGCCTTTTATCTATGTTTTCATTAAATTCTAATAACCTGTATTCCAAAAACTTGACAGAATGCGTATGATTGATTGATGCAAGGACTGCATCTTTGTTTTTTTTAATGTAATAGCCATATAGCGTCATATTTACCATTTTAACAGGTTCTTTTGAACAAGGATAAAATAAAATTGTCCCGTTTGACCCTTTATCCTTGAATAATATTCCCGATACTTGTGTTGGTAATGTCAATAGATATGAACACAGTTTATGCAAAATTACAGATATGAATACCTCAGCATTGCTAAATAAATAGACATTTTAAAATATAAATTTAGCACGTCAATCAGGATACAGACCGTTTTCAAACGCGACGTCAAACAGACATACACAGCTACAGCAAACAGCCGACAGCATATTCATTTTTTCAATCCGATTTTTTAGTAGGAAAAATATGTTTTCTCTATCACTTCTTTGCAAAAAGAATGCTTCTCACATCCAAAACTATCCGTGCAAATACAGTCTAAATTGGAAGGCATTTAGGCATAAAAAATGGAATTTTTACCTTTTCTGGTAGTAAAACCAAACGTTTGATACTCCATTCTGAATTTGTTGCGTTATGTTATCCAAAGAAACTTTAGCGTCCGTTAGAGTAATCAATCATGTACATTCTGTAACATTTTTACACAGATACATTGTATCTGTCGATAATAAATTCCGAAAAACTTGCCTGC
>MJUT01049757.1:1061584-1073522 GCA_002080005.1 Gigantidas platifrons | reverse complement strand
TAATAATAATAATTATTATTATTATTATTATTGTTATTATTATTATTATTAATGATAATTAATAATAATAATAATAATATAATTATGATAATAAACCACTTTCATTTACATTCATATCTATTTTGTAATGCAAAAATCATCCCCCAATTACTATTTTTATCCAATGAGGGATGTTGTGGTAGTGTCATGCGTTGTTCGTAACCATTTTCTGTGTAGAGATCGGTCGTGCCATGTGTGATTGACGTATATGTGTAAAGTGTAGAGTTCAAATACCAGTAGCTAACAAAGGTCATCAGTGCCACTGGTGTCATGTTACACCATAATTACATCTGGTCGAAAGATCTTACTTTAAAGGTGTTAAGAATAACGTTTGACTTTTTAAATATACAATACCGGGGGTATATGCCTAAAAAAACTGGTGGTTTAACCGTTACAGAATATCTGTGTCACAAATATGATGCAATGTATGTTATGTTTGGGGTAATTATAATCCGGTCCTTTCTTTATTTTGGACTCATCATCGGGTTTAACCAGAGCAACACGATGAATGTCACATATTCAGGGGCGGATTCAAGGGGGGGGACGCACCCGGCGCACGCCCCCCCCCCTAAATTGGAAATAAATATGATTTTTTTTTGCGTAAAATCGTGATTTTTCACACGAAATACCCCCAACATTTTTGCGCCTCCCTCCGCTAGGCGCGATTTTTCTTAAGTGCGCCCCCCCTAACTTGAAATCCTGGATCCGCCCCTGCATATTTACCCCCGGTTTTAGTGGGGTTCGTGTTTCTCGATCTTTAGTTTTCTGTGTAATGTTTGGTAGATTATTGTTTGTTCTTTTGTTTTTTTTTCTTTTGGCCATTTTAATGTCGGGCCATCGTGGCCGTGATCGCCTGGTAGTAGGATTTACAACTACCTATGTAATCAGTGCATGCCTATCACCACTAACTTTGTGAGTTCGAATCCTGCTCATGTGTACTCATACAACATTATGTGATAAAGTTTGTCATTCACTTGGGACAGGTCGGTAATTTTCTTTGAATACTCCTGTTTCTTCCACCAATAAAACTGACCACCATGATATAACTGAAATATTGTTGAAAGTGGCGTTAAACACCATAACTCTATCCTAACCCATTGTGTTGTCTGTCCATCTTCGATTTACGGCTTCTGATAACCACTTTGGTATCTGCAAATTTTTCTTACAACTCGTCATGTGTGAGATCTGGGACTATTATAGTATAATATTAGTGGACTGCCTCGTTTTCGAGTCTTTATTTCGGGAGATAATTGGGCTTGTTTTTGGATGCGAAGTATAATATAACAAATAGTTCACGGCACTGAGGGCCATATGGCAGTTTATGGACCGGTCTGTCACCCACAAAATACTATATGGACCTCAGCTTCGCTTCGATCCATATAATATTTTGTGGGTGACATCCCGGTCCATAAACTGCCATATGGCCCTCAGTGCCGTGAACTATTTGTTAAATAGTCCCAGGTGAGATGTAGCTTTGTTTTAATGAAACAGAAAATGAAGAATGATTTAAACACTCGCTTTTAATTAGGATATCAAATAAAGAACACAGCAAATAAACTAAACTTCTAAGAAAATCGACAAAATCGACAATCAGTTTAATTGTTAATGAAGTGACGTAATTTTGTGCTTGTCATACGTCACAAATATCTTACCCTCATTTTCCATTAGAAAAAAAAGTTTGTTGAAGTGTGCCTCTTTCGGAGAGGTTACTTTCATCAGAACACCCTCGGGGCTTATCACATGAATATTGTTCGAGTAATATCCTGCTACATAAAGGCTTCCTGTGTGGTCGACAACAATTCCCATTGGCATGCGCAAGCTATGGTGACTGTATGCGAAGATATCCGTACCATCTAATGTTGTGCAGACGACAGATCCTTTATCGGCAGAATCAGTATAATAGATTCTATTATCGGCGGCGCAAACATAGAAGACATGGTCTCCTTTGGTTAAAAGACTTCTTTCAAACATCAAGTTATAGTCCTCATCCATTCGCCATATTTCTAGTTTAGATGGACAGGCTACTATGATATACCCGTCCATATATGATATCCCATAGCATTTTCCATTTGTCTTATAGTTTGATCTTTTAACATTTTGAGCGTCTCCAAACTCCAAAACTTGCAGCCGGTTTTTCAAAGGTATTGTAGCAATAAGTATTTCAGTTGATCTGTGCGGTGGCAAAACTGTGACATCATACGGGTTACCTTCAAATTCTGTTTTGAATGAAAATACCTGCTTTTCTTCTCTGTGTCCCTCTTTCGAATATCCACGGATTTCTTTTCCACGATTATCCACGAGAATAAGTGACGTTTTCATAGAACAGCCACCAGTTATTTTACTGCTAGAGTACCGAAGTACAAGAAAGTTATTTCCCTTGTCTCGTCTCGAATGCATCAGCTTATTTCTTGGCGTTAGAATTCCACTGTGTTTTGGGCGAGATTCGAACGACGGGGGTGGAGTTATAGGTCTTTGTTTAATTTCTACCTCGGCAAATCTTCCCATGCTTTCTGTAAGATTATTTGAGACAAGTTCAAAATCCACTCGTTTTAACTTCGAAATTCGATGATAGAGATTTTCTTCCAAGATTTTAACCTGATATCTGATTTTTGCAAGTTCCGTCAAAGCTAAGACATCAGACGAGTTCTTCAGAACGCTTTCCAATAATAGTTTATAGAATGAAACACTTTGTTGTTTATGTTCAAACAAACTGATTTTGTTTTCGATCTCTTTCGATTTTTGACGATGTATTTTATCCAGATAGTCCATCATGTTATTTTCAAGTTTATCTAAGTGTTCATTTATCTGCTCTCGCATTTTCCGTATAGATTTCTTTTCATTCGACTTTTGCTTTTCAAGATCATCGATGTTTCGCTTCCGGTCTTGTAAGATGTGTTCCGAATGAGTCCCCATAGTTTCTAAGTCTCCAACCAATCGAGTTGTCTCAGGTTTGTGCTTCACACTTGATGCTGCAAGTTCAATGGATTCTACATCACACATTTCGTGTGTCGTTTTCCAGCATATTTCACAGCAAGTCGCTTTATGGTCTTGGCAGAAATATTTGATTCGTTCATACTCGTGGTCATTACATTTGCCAGATGTCTCTGCAATTTGTGGATTTTTCTCGATTTGTCCTAATTTGAAAACGTGATGTGTCGATGGTGACGTCAATGCATTGTGGTATGCTAAATGTTCTGTACATAATGCCTCCGCACAGTATGAGCACCACGAATCAGCGGTTGTTCTTTTCCCAGTATTACTACATGGCTTACACTGCTTAACTTAACCTGCTTCGGAATTAACAGTGATGAAATGAAGAGACTTGGTGTAAACGTTCCGCAAAAACTTTGGCGTCGACGTAATTTCTTGAATTCGAAACGGGAATTTCACAAACCGGACATCTGATCTGATAATGTGGATCTTCATCCTTGAGATTAGCAACGTTATTAGAAATACATGCCTCACAGAAAGAGTGTAGACACGGTAATGTCTTTGGTGCAGACATTTCCTTATCGCATGATATAGGGCAAACCATTATGTTAGCTTTTAAAACATCAGCCATTGATTTTGCCGAGGCTGGTCTCGGTTGTCGTTTAGTATCATTATCATGCAACGGACCCATACCTCCAATATGATATGACACTGACTTCGAACCGTTTGGGAGTCATTTTATCTGGTGTTTGACCAATTCTATCGTCGAATGATTCTTTTGTGTCCATTTTTCCGGTTGTATCAGCTCCTTGCGAGCGTAAAGTTGTTGATGACCCAGCCATTGAGTAGTAGAACCAGTTCCAGATTGTTTCGTCCCATTCCCTTCGTTTGTTACCGGATTGGTATTCTTACTGTCGTTTACAACAGGTTTGTCCATGTTATTTTCAGTTGTCTTTAAAACATTACCTGGATTTGCCGGCCAAGGTGTTGGACCACCTATTCCTGTTTGATCAGACGGAGGAACACTGGCGGCCATGTTTCTACGTATTGTATATATTTGCACATCAATTAAAGTACTAGAGCCTCAACCGTGTGTATTTAAAGACGTTGTTGTTATACAGGAGCAGTTGACAGCATATCAGATTGTAATCACCATTTATTATTAATTATCTAGATTACATTAAGCCGAATTCCATCGGTACCAACTTTAGTAAAAAACTCGTACTTATTCCTCCTTGTATTGCTACAATTTCGTCCAGCAGAGTAAATCAATTACATTCATATGAAGAGGGGTCTAGGATAGGGGTATGAGTGTGCAGCTAGGACTTCAATGGTCCCTATTCAAATATTTCCCATTTCAGAAATATATACCTATACATATGTTTGTGAGAAATACAGATATCTTCAACATTAATTGTAATTTAGTTGGGTAGACAAGTCATCTAACAAGCAAGACTAGCCGATAAAAAATCTGGTCTAGTCATATTTCAGGTATGAAAGTAATATAGGGCCAGACATTAGCAGCCTATTCATGTATTATCTGTAAAAAAAAATAGCTACCTATTTCAGCGGCTCACTCCTAGTAGCACAAACACGGGAATTTACATTCCCTCCTCCCTCGAGGAGAGTGTGTCGTTAATACGATCGTGTTAGGATGTATATCAACTATCGATAAACTGATCAGGGGTGGGTGGAGCATCCGGTGCCCCCCCCTCCTAAAATTGGAAAAAATATGATTTTGTTTGCGTAAAATCGTGATTTTTCACACGAAATACCCCCAAAATTTTCGCGCCTCCCTCCGATCGGCGCGATTTTTATTATGTGCGCCCCCCCTAACTTGAAATCCTGGATCCGCCCCTGCTGATATATTCTTGCATGTGGTGTTAAATACTCATAATTAATTTATACAAAGTACAGTCAAACCTGAATAAAGAGGTCACATTTGGGAGAATTAAGAAAAACAAGTGGCCTTATAAGACAGGTGAGCAGGTCTTACAAGAGGTTCAATTCATATGAAATTGTCTATGACAGGACAAGAAGAGTGATCTTTTAACACAGGTGACTGCTTAATAGAGGTTACCTCATGGGTCAGGTTTGATTGTACATACATAGATTTATTTGTTTTTATCTTGGATTTCTTACTTTCATTACCAGATTGCTATCAGAACTCATTGTTAAGAGGCCATAATGAAGGGAAAGGCTTCGATATATTTTTTTATCTTTGGTCTATGGAAGAAACCAAACATCTAAAGTTCTATGAGAGTAGTTAAATGTAAATCAAAAACACACCACACCGTCAGAATATTGAATAATCCCAAACATATAAACGTTAGAGAATATCGAAGTGGCAATCATAAATGGAAAATCCAGAGAAACTGGCAGCATAAGACGAAGAAAAACAAAACAAAAACACAAAACAACACAATATGTGTTGAACACCAATACGTAAACAAACACAAATAACGTAAATAAGACATGGGCCCTCCTACAAACAACTGGAGGTAAAGACGAACCTAACAAACACAAATAACGTAAATAAGACATGAGCCCTCCTACAAACAACAGGAGGTAAAGACGAACCGAACATCGTTTTTATGCGGAAATCGCAACGAACATCACAACACGGAACACGGAACGTAAAGACAACACAAAAAAAACTGCAATGATGAGAAACACGGCCCAACCAAATAACCATGCTGTAATATTTTAGCCATTCCATGAACTTTGACATTTGTGTTGATTCATTCGGAGAAATGTAATTATACTGAAGACTATATTACAGCACCGTGGGTTGTCAAGGGTTGCGATATCGATCCTGTCTCAGCTTTTCATTCTTAAATTATTCTTGTCGAATATAGTGCACTTTTGTGATAATATTAATGTCATTGAGAATGCTATATCTGCCTGTCAATCTCTATACAGGAGTTATCGATCCTTGCTCTCACATTAATGATGCGAAAGAAAGGAAGATAACTGGTAGTGTTTGATCTGGCTGTAGTGTTTGTAGTATTGACAATTAGATTTCGCGACCTTCCCCCCCCCTTCCACCCCCATGATTTTTTATTGTCATTACAGCTTATGAATCTGTGTATATTCCTTGATTTTTTATATCGGCAAATGTCTTCAGAATTTAATCAGTTATCTTATTTGGAATAACATCACGACTTTTAATGTATTTGTGAAATGATGGACATTTTTGAAAGTGAAGCCGCTATTAAATATAAATGTCTATATTGGGGGGGGGGCTTAGAGGTTATGATGTTTAACACCACTTTCAATAATATTTCAGTTATATCGTTGCGGTCAGCTTTATTGGCGGAGGAAACTGTAGTATCCAGAGAAAACCACCGATCTGTCGCAAGTCACTGATAAACATTATCATATAATGTTGTATCGAGTACACCTCACTTGCACGGGATTCGAACTCACGTTAGTGGTGATAAATACTGATTGCACAGGTAGTTGAAAACCCAACTACCATACGACCACGAGGGCCCCTCTATTTGTTATATGAAGAAAATGTTTGGAAGTGTAGCCACTATAAGTAAATTTCTATATATATTTTTTATAACATTTATGGTACATTAAATATAACAGTACGCCAATTAATCATTATAAACCAGTTAATATGGAAAAACAATGGTTGTCTTTAGTTACTAAATACAATCATTTTATCAAAATTTAAACCTTTTAAATTTTTCAATTTGGGTATAGATCAAAACTATTGTTTTAAATCTATTGTTTATAAATGAGATCATCTGATTGCTAATTTTCTTAAGCTCCTCGTAACCGTGACAGATAGAATTTCAATAATATGCGCTATTAAATACATTAAGATACAAATTCTAGTTTTATTCTAAACAAATAATAAATCATTTTAAGGTGGTACCATACACTTCAAGTAAAATTTGATCTACTTGTTTAATTTTCTTATATTTTTGGCAGTGTGTTTGAATATATCCACTTTAATAAATATCAAAATTTTAACAAATTCCAACCAACAGACTCAGAGCTATAAATTCACTAGCCACATAGCAGCTTTTCTCTCTGTGGTTTTGATCACCGAGATGCTTGAAATCTGCATACAAACATCATATGATCAAAACTTTCAACGGATTTTAAAGAGTTATCTCCCTGTACTGTATGGTACCGCCTTAATAAATAAATAATTTTTGGCATTTTTAGATTTTGGAACGATTCCGATAAAGCAATGTTTTTGGTTTTTCATTTCATCATATATATAGGGCCTGAAGCGCAGTACCTAACGTAATTCAAGGCGGTATATCCTCCGTTAGTTGAAGGCGGTATATCCTCCGTTAGTTGAAGGCGGTTTCTTACATATATACATGTAGTAGAGGTAGATGGTTGATTTTAATTTTTGGTGTTTAACGCCACTTTCAGCAATATTTCAGCTACATCATGGCGACCAGTTTTAGTTGTGGAAGAAGCCGGAGTACTGAAGAGAACCACCGACCATGGGCTAGCAACTGGTAAACTTTATCACTTGCGGCTGCGAGTCGAGTGCACCTTTTTTTGTAATTTACAAAGCCGGGCGCGAACCCACGCCGTATTGGTGATAGGCTTGTATGAGTTGTTATGTAATCCAACTACCTAACTCATTGAGCCACCAGAGCCCCTAGTAGAGGTAGTAGTTAGTAAATCTCCTTGTTGTGTAAATACAACATGTGTAAAGAGTTAGTTAATCTACACATTCAAATATAATGATATATCGCCTTCCAGAATTGTTTGATAAATTCTGAAAATTTTAGTGTCTCAACTGATTGCAGACATGTTTAAAAAATAAACAAGTAAATCTAGTCCCCCCTCCTCCCTCTCTGGCTTTGGAAATTGGTACATTACGATGGGTGCTATTAATGGTACAGGAAACGCTGCACACAAACTCACAGTTCATCACGGTTCTTTAGAATTATGTTTTGTACGAAATACATTACTCTTTGTTTCTTATACTTTTAAGCTTGTGTTTATAATTATCACCCATATCATCGATTGATTCTGATTTGATTTTTGGTGTCTTAACGCCACTTTCAGCAATATTTCAGCTATATCATAGCGACCAGTTTTTGTGGTGGAAGAAGCCGGAGTAAACAAATGGTAAACTTTATCACTTGCGGTTGCGAGTCGAGTGTACCTTTTGTAATTTACAAAGCCGGACGCGAGCCCACGCCGTATTGGTGATAGGTTCTTATGAGTTAATAGGGAATCCAGCTACCTAACTCATTGAGCCACCCGGGCCTAAACTGCTATCGATCAGACTGCAACCAAACATACCAAAGCCGCATCGGTGATGTAATGGTAAACGTATTCGCCTTGAGTGTGATAGATCGTGGGTTCGAGCAACGATAGGGTCAAATCAAAGACTATAATATTGGTATCTGCTTCTCAGCTAAGCACGCATCTTTAAGGAGTAAGATGGATCGGAATCAGGATAATGTGTCCAAGTGGAGCAAAATGTCGACCCATGGACTGTTGCTTCAGTGAGCTAGCACTATAAGCTGTTGGTCTAGTACAAATTGGACATCATCTCATGTATGTAAATTGTTCTCGCGATGATATAGCTGAAACATTGCTCATTTGGTGTTAAATAAATATCACTCACTTCACTTCTAGCTTCTCCTCTAAAATTTTGTGCAACTTGGGACATTCTGCTGTAATCTCGCGGCGACATCTTATCCATCAGACAGCAACCAAAAAGAGGGTATCTTTACAAAAACTGATTGTTGAATGATTGCTGCTTAACATTCATCGACCAATGATTTCAGGACCAGAAGATTTTTTAAAATAGGCCAATCAGAAACAAAAATTGTCTGTGGCTACCATGTTTGTTAAGGGATCAGAACGAAATGAGCAATCACAACAGAGGGTTTCCATTGATGCTTCCTATCAAGTTTCAGTACATTTGGCCACAGGGTTTCAGAAGGGAAGAATCTAAAAAATCAGCCAATCAGAAACAAGAATCACCTGTGGCGGCCATGTTTGTTAATGGATCGGGACAGAATGAACACTCTTTATAGAGGACCTTCCATAGTTGTTTCGGATCATTTGGCCAAGTGGTTTCAGAGGAGAAGATTTTTACAAATCGACCAATCAGAAACAAGAATTGTCTGTGGCGGTCATGATATAGCTGAAATATTGCTGAAGTGGCATTAAAACACACACACACACACAAAATCAATCAAATAAAATTAATTTGGTTCTAAGAGACAGTTTGAAAAAGGTTTCTCATTGAAGCTATTTATCTTTTGGACCCTCATACAGTGGGGCCTAATTTTGTTCAATCTTGAATCTACATACATTATAATTATAACAATGATTATTCAAGCAATGGACAAGTTCTGCAATAGTAATTTCTGATTACAATTCCGTTTACAGACTGTTTTTTTACGTAAACGTTGTACTTCCATGTAGTTCACAGTTAGAAGTCTTGTACATGCTAACTGATAATCGGTTCGAGCCCCCCGATCATGTCTCATACCAAAGACAATAAAATTGGTATTTGTTGTTTCTCCTCTGAGCACAGAGCATTAGGAGTAAGAACAAAAACTTTTGGCTCAGAATCAGATTAATGCGTCTGAATGGAGCCTCATGTCTAACCATGGATTGTTGTTTCAGTAAGCTACCTCACTAATTTAACTCAGTGTTGATCTAGCAAAAAGAGGTGTCATCTCATCAAAATGTAACTTGTTCTTATAGTTTCTGACTTTAAGCACTGGTCCTATTGCCTGCCCCTTGCTGCTAAAAATCTTATTTGCCCAGTACGCTTAATTGATTTTTTTATTTCAATTCTACTTAAAATTTTGCTATTTTCTAAGCATAAAGGGCCCGGGTGGCTCAATGAGTTAGGTATTTGGATTACCTAACAACTCATACAAGCCTTTCACCAATACTGCGTGGGTTCACGCCCGTCTTTGTAAATTACAAAAAAGGGTGTACTCGACTCACAGCCACAAGTGATAAAGTTTACTAGTTGCTTGCCCATGGTCAGTGGTTCTCTCTGGGTACTCCGGCTTCTTCCACCACTAAAACGGGTCGCCATGATATAGCTGAAATATTGCTGAAAGTGGCGTTAAACACCAAAAATCAAATCAAATCAAATCTAAGTATTGGCCTGTAACTGCTGAAGCCTAAATTCATAGACTGTTCTCTCTATGATATACATGTAGCTGAAATCATTTCACACTTGATGTTAAATAACGATCGCTCACTCACTACTTACATTAACCTTAGAGGCAAAATTGTCCTCAGTCAATACTGGTGTTGGACTAATTCTCATTGCATACTAATGCTCTCTAAACCAAGCAGTAAATATACAATACTTGTGCACTGTCGAAGCATATAGGTAATGTGTGTATGAGGCTTAGAAACGGGGGGAAAAGGCGAGGTTTTGCCAAGCCTTTTCCTGCGTTTCGCGCCGAATACACATATTTATCTATATGCTTCGACAGTGCACATGTATTGTATTTATCCTGCAATTTCAAATCGTAAATAAACGTTTACTATAGGATTAAACACTGTTTTTTTAGGAAATTATCTATGTATAAACTCCGACAGCTCACTCACAAACTGAACATAACCAAGATGACGTCATATGAAGACTTCCAGTTTGAAACGTAAAGATTAGACGTTATTTAGCTTCGTGTACGCTTCAAGTTTGATACATTTAACTAAAATAAGTTTTCAAGGTAAGCTTTTTGATTATTTTTGTGTATTGTTGAAAATATGACATGTAGGATTTCACATTTTCAAGATGGCAGATACATTTGTAGATTCTATGTTCTATTTATAACTGACCAATATCAAAAAAAATATTGGGCAGGCTATATTGGTCAGTAAATGCTGTCATTGCAGGATAAATCTATTTATGTATTCCTAGAGAATACAAATGTAACATCTATTCACAAATATTTACACATAAGGTATTAAAGAAAAAAAAACAATTGTGCTGAAAAATAAAATGCACCATTGAATTTATTCCATCAATATTTTAACAGCAATATTTTGTCTTTTAGTCTTTTACTGTACAAAGATGGTGGATTACATTCTTTAATCCTCTTCCTCAGGAGCTAATCCACCAAACACTTCTGTTGGAACATGCTGGTACAACATGGTGGATTACTTCCCTTAATCCTCTTCCTCGGGAGCTAATCCACCAAACACTTCTGTTGGAACATGCTGTACTTGAACTTCTGTCAACAGAGAAAATTTGTACATTATTTGTATTATGTGTAACAGTACAACATGCTTTATCTTAGAAAAATGCAAATGTCCCCAGTGGGATTCGATCTCGGGACCTCTCATATTGTAAGTCAATGCTCTACCAACTGACATAAAGAAATATCCTGTAATTCAGATAGTGGAGGGTGGTTATGAACCTATCATAGTTCTTATAACCTATGATAGAGGAGCTTACCCATTACATATGCATTTGGTTCTGTCATATAACTAGCAGAAAGTGAAATTTTACATCTCTTCACTAAAAAAAGGTCCTTTAATATACTTTAAAGAAGCAAATTTAATATAAGTTCTTATAACTTGTTTTTCAGCGAGCGAGTTATTGTTGTTTAACACAAATTCAGCAATTTTTCAGCTATATCATGGCGAGAACAAGTTCATTTTGAATGAAATGATGATGAGGTATGCTTTGTTCTAGACCAACACGCTGAGTTGGATTTTTATAGTGCTAACTCACAAAACAACAGTCCGCAGGTAGACATGTCACTCCACTCGGACACATTATTCTGATTCCGAGCCTTTCTCTTTCTCCTTAATGATGCATGCTTAGGGGAGAAGCAACAAATACCAATTTTAAAGTCATTGGTTTGACCAGACTGGGGTTCGAACCCACGATCTACCACACTCGAGGCGAGCATGCTAACCATTACGCCACCGATGCGGTTAACTTGTTTTTGAATCCCTTTCAATAATTTGTTAAGAAGGAATAATGTGCGTT
>MJUT01049757.1:1049620-1060348 GCA_002080005.1 Gigantidas platifrons | reverse complement strand
GGCAGCCATCTTGGTTGGCGACCGAGGTCGTCGGACAGAATTCTGAAAGGGGATCACCTAAAAATCATTCCAACATAGTTTGGGCCCAATTGGCCCAGCAGTTTTAGAGGAGATAATTTTTAAGTGATTTTTTGCTAAATTTTCTATTTTTAGTAGCGGTGGCCATCTTGGTTGGCAGCCGGGGTCGTCGGACACAATTCTGAAAGAGGACCATCTGAAGACCATTCCACCATAGTTTGGGCCCAATTGGCCCAGCAGTTTCAGAGAATATAATTTTTAAGTGATTTTTTTGCCGAATTTTCTATTTTTAGTAATAGCAGCCATCTTGGTTGGTGGCAAGGGTCGTCGGACATATTTCTGAAAGGGATCACCTAAAGACCATTCCACCATAGTTTGGGCCCAATTGGCCCAGTAGTTTCAGAGGAGATAATTTTTAAGTGATTTTTTTGCCAAATTTTCTATTTTTAGTAACGCCGGCTATCTTGGTTGGTGGCCAGGGTCGTCGGACACAATTCTGAAAGATGACCACCTAAAGACCATTTCACCATAGTTTGCGCCCAACTGGCCCAGTAGTTTCAGAGGAGATAATTTTTAAGTGATTTTTTTGCCAAATTTTCTATTTTTAGTAACGGCGGCTATCTTGGTTGGNNCAGTTTCAGAGAAGATAATTTGTAAGTGATTTTTTGCCGAATTTTCTAATTTTAGTAACGGCGGCTATCTTGGTTGGTGGCCGGGGTCGTTAGACACAATTCTGAAAGAGGACCATCTGAAGACCATTCCACCATAGTTTGGGCCCAATTGGCCCAGCAGTTTCAGAGAAGATAATTTTTAAGTGATTTTTTGCTGAATTTTCTATTTTTAGTAACGGCAGCCACCTTGGTAGGCGGGGGGGATTGTCGGACACAATTCTGAAAGGGGACCACCCAAGGACCATTCCACCAAAGTTTGGTTCGAATTGGCCCAGTGGTTTTAGAGGAGTTGATTAAAATGCAAAAAGCTAACGACAGACGGACGACGGACACCGGACGCCCAGTGATAACAATAGCTCACATGACCCTTCGGGTCAGGTGAGCTAAAAACGTGTAAAATAAATATAAAATCTGAAGTATAATTATCCAAGACATGTAAAGAAGAGTTTATATTAAATATAGATTCTCCTTCAGTTGCCCATGGGTTACGATATTTCTTCACTCAAGAGAGTTAAATTAAAAATTTTAACCACAAGCCGTAACCCACATGGGCAACTGAAGGAGAATTTGTTTCTCCCATTATTTAACGAGTCAAGCGAGTCAAATGCGGGAAAGGGAACGAGACATTTTAATCCTCTAGAGGATTACAGATTTTTTCACCACTGGTTCAGCGGGGTTAAAACGCCGTAATAATGGGAGAAATAGGATTATTTCATGTATCTCAATCTATTTGCAACAATATTTCGGGGGTTGTCGTGGTCGTGATCGGATGGTAGATGGATTTACAACTACTTATGCAATCAGTGCCTATCACTACTAAAGTTACGAGTTCGAACCCCGTTCATGACGAGGTGTAAGTTGGTCAGTGACCTACGGCCGGTCGGTGGTTTCTCCGGGTAATCTGGTTTCCTCTGCCAAGATATAACTGAAATATTGTTGAAAGTGGCATTAAACACCATAAATCAAACCTAAACCAATCTATTTTCAACAATATTTCAGCTATACTGTGGCAAACAATTTCATTGGTGGAGAAAGCCGGGGTAACCAGGAGAAAACCACCAACCTGCCAAAAGTGACTGACTTTATCACATTAAGTTGTATCAAGTACACCTCGCCTTAGACAGAAATCGCACTCACAATTTCAGAGGTGATCGGCACTTAATAGATCTAGATGTAAATCCAACCATCATACGACTGCTTCCGCGACGGCTACCAAAGTTAAAGACCTATTTGATTTGTTTATCTCTTGTATTTCATGTACAAAGATCACATACCTTCAACATTTTCATCTTCGTCACTAGAGAAATCAGAATCAATGTTAATTTCATCAGGGTTCGTCGTCTTTGTCATTTCACCGAGGTCTTCATCAGTAGCATTACTCCTAAGTAATCAAGAAAAATAGCATGATGACGAGAATTCATATAACAATGTATTTTCTTACTTTTTTTCCGCAAATTGAAACAAAATGGTACTGTAATCATGATCATAATGAAAGAATGAATATTGGGTTATAAATTGTAAATTACTGTTGTTTAATGCAACTTTTAATTCACAAGATTTTTCTGTTATATCGTGGAAGTCAATTTGATTGGCGGAGTAAATATTTGTTTCTTCTGTCGGTTATTTGGGATTTTACTTACCTAACAAACAGAATATTTTTGTCCTGTTTGGGCTGGTCTCGTAGAGATTCTTCTGCCAGTTGTTTGGCTTTTTCTTCCAATCTTTTCATATCATCTGTCTGTCCTGTTTCTGAGAAAAAAAATACACATGAATTCGCAAAGAAATCAAGTTATTCAAAACAAAAAAATCTTTTCATTAATAAATTTAATACAATAAGGTCAAAAGATATCGCGGCATTGTAATGATTGGTTGATTTTAGTTTAACATCACGTCATGAGTAGTAAGTAATGAGCTATATTCATAATAATATTCACAAAACAAGGAGATATAAGTTTATAGGTATTTCACATAATTTTCTACAATATTTCAGCTATATTGTGATGGTCAGTTTTATTGGTGGTGGAAACCAAAGTACTCGTAGAAAACCACTGACCTGTCACATTACTGACAAACTTTATCACATAATGTTGTATTGAGTACACCTCGCCATGAAGGGGTTTAAACTCACAACTTAATGGTGATAGGTACTGATTGCACATGTAGTTGTAAATCCAACTACCACACAATAACAACCACAAAGTAGGCTTATAGGTATTTAACACAAATTCCAACAATATTTCATTTATATCATGGCCATCAGCTTTACTGGTGGAGGAAACTGGAGTACCTAAAAAAAAATTACCAACCTCTTACAAGTCAATAACAAACTTTTTAGCATAGACTTCTATAGAGCACACTTTCTTAATGCAGGGGAGGTAAGCATTGGAGAAGAATCAAACATGACAACAAAATGTCTATAATGTATAATTGTTTCCATAATACATAGATGTATTAATATGATTATTGTGATTTGATTTGATTTTTGGTGCTTATCACCACTTTCAGCAATATTTCAGCTATATCATGGCGACCAGTTTTAGTGGTGGAAGAAGCCAGAGTACCCGGAGAGAACCACCGAACATGGGCAAGTAACTGGTAAACTTTATCAATTGCGGCTGTGAGTCGAGTGCACCCTTTTTTGTAATTTACAAAGACGGGCGCAAACCCACGCCGTATTGCTGATAGGCCTGTATGAGTTGTTACGTAATCCAACTACCTAACTCATTGAGCCACCCGGGTCCTATATGATTATTGTGTAAGGGTACATAGTCACATGCAGTCTAATAAATATTAGATTTTTGTTGTATCTTTTCTTAATTTTGTATTTTTTGGCGATACACTAACAATAACAACATCCCAATAGGGGTCATGTCATGTAACCTTTCATCCATCTTTGACTGTCCAATCATATGCAAGACAGTTAAATATATTGACCAATCAGAAGACAGCTCTTGGCATGTACTCAGTTTTGAAGATCATCGTTGATTGGTTGATTGAAAATATGAACACTAATCTGACCCCATACAGGATGTCGGTCGTTAGACGGTAATGTAGTGCCAAAGGGAGAAGAACAAACATCTGTACTGCAACAAAACAACTTCAATGTACAGAAAACCACATCGTTGGTGTATTTTTTTGGTTAGCATTCTCGCCTCGAGTGTGGTAGATCATGGGATCGAGTCCTGATCAGGTCAAACCAAATACTCTAAAATTGGTATGTGTTGCTGTTTCACTAAGCATGCAGCATTATTGAGAAAGAGCAAAGAGTGGTTGGCTTGGAATCAGGATAATGTGTCCGAGTGGGGAAACATGTCTATCCGCTGACTGTTGTTTCAGAGAGCTAGCACAATAAAAATCCAACCAAGCATGTTGGTCAACTACAAAGGGGACCTCATTATCCTTTCATTTGGCATTAAACAAAAAATCACTCACTCATTCACTCAATTTCCAGAATTAATACATGATAACTGAAAAGGGCTCAATTTAAATTCTTAATTTTCAATGTATCATCTTTTTCTTGCAATGGTGCAGATGCATGTAGGCTAACTTGTTTCAAACTTTTTTTTATCAATGGGATATTAATTTGTACATTGTTACCAAATATTCAATGTGTTTTAATATTTGTTTACCTTGATTATCTCCCTTTGCTACTGCAGCTAACATCTGAGATGACATAAAATTCACCTGTAATGAAAAATGAAATGTTTAATAAGAACGTAATTATCTAATTTAATGTGCACGACAAGCTTCTGGAATAACCTTCATCAAGTTATGCTCAATGTCAAAATATTGGAAAGTCAAATAATTTATAAGTCTTTGGAAGCAAGAAACCCAAAGGGCTTAACCAGGATAAAAAATTGATACTAAAGAATTAATTTCAATATTATAACATAAATAAGCCCAATTTAAAAAAAAAACTTGATTTGATATTTCAGAAACTACTGCTGCATCATGGGACATTTTCTACTTCTAAAAAAACCCAACATTTTTTAAATTATGTTCTATAATTGTGATAATCATAACAAATTCAGTTTATATTATAATATATATATATATATTGTTTTTAACTGCTGTCAATATCATTGTGGTCGATTTCAACTACCTGCACAATCAGTGCCTATCACCACTAAAATTGTGAGTTCAAACCCCGTTCATGGAGAGGTGTACTCGATACAATATTATGTGATGAAGTTTGTCAGTGACTTGCGACAGGTTGGTGGTTTTCTCCGGTTTCCACCACAAATAAAACTGACTGCCACGATACAACTGAAATATTAATGAAAGTGGCATTAAACATCATAAACCAAACCAATCAATCATAAAATCATAATTAATACAAGTACGGTACATTCTTGTGTCACCCACCCCCACTTTCAAGTCAGATTAAAAGGACGGAAACGAAAATTACTTGCCGTCTTCTGTTAAACTAAGGTGCATACGAAAGATAAAATTTTTTGCAACTTATATTCAATGACATATCCCGTGTTGAATTGTTTTGAATGAACATGTTTATTCACTTGACATAGAAGATTTAACAAACACTTTTACAATTAATGGTGTCTAAGCGTAAAGATGGATAGTCTCTCATGTTTATTTACATCCATATCCTCTTCTACTAAATGTTTTACCATAAATTTACTATTAATTTGTATTTCATAATTTCTACGTAATAATATTTTACCTGTGTATTATACATGGCTTGTACGCTGCGTTTGATTCGTAACATTTCCCTCACAGTGTCCTCGTTACCATGCTTAATCTCAAATTCCTTCCATATCTGCCAAAACTGTGGTGCCACCTTTAATATAAAAAAAATATAGGTATTTATACATTGGGCAAGTAAATGGATTATTACAAAAACTTAATGTCATCTGTATATTATATATATATATCTTACTTCTTACAAACTCCTAGGAATATCATTGGTTTAAAGTGAACACGTGGAAACCGTGTATATTCTATACACGGTCAGTAGTTTTTAATACACGGTGAGTAGTAGAGTTATCTTCCATTTTTTTTTTTCTTTCTTTTTTTTAAATACATGACGTCATATATGGATCACTTCACCTGATCACTTACACACAACACAAAAAATTACATATTTATTAATTTTGATGTCCTTACATCTAAATCCTTCATTCAAAGGTAATCAGTAAGATACATTCATTACACAGTGTGCTGGTGACCTAAGACGATATATACAGGGTCAGTGAATTCAATATGGGGTGAGAGCATATGGAATTTACTGACTCCGTATATATCGTATTAGGTACACTCTCACCCCATATGGAATTTACTGACCCTGTATATATTGTATTAGGTACACTCTCACCCCATATGGAATTTACTGACCCTGTATATATCGTATTAGGTACACTCTCACCCCATATGGAATTTACTGACCCTGTATATATCGTATTAGGTACACTCTCATCCCATATGGAATTTACTGACCCTGTATATATCGTATTAGGTACACTCTCACCCCATATGGAATTGACTGACCCTGTACATATCGTATTAGGTCATTAACACACTGTGTAATGAATAATATCAGCAAGAGGTAAATGAAGATCCAAAAATTCAATCAAAAACCTCTAAACAGGGGAGATAATTCATGTAAATTCAAAAGATTTTCACAAGCTCATCTAAAAAAATCATTTTCATACCTGTTGAATATAATAGTAGTAACAAAAAGATACTGTCACTCTGATTTACTCCACAAATAAAACTAACAACCAAGGAAAAAACTGAAATATTGTTAAAAGTCAAGTTAAACACATATTTTTCCAGGGCCGTTGTGATCGTATGGTAGTTGGATTTACAACTACCTATGCAATCAGTGCCTATCACCTCTAACGTTGTGAGTTTGTATCCTGCTCAGATGAGGTGTACTTGATAAAACATTATGTAATAAAGTTTGTCAGTTGCTTGCGGAAGGTCAGTGGTTTCTTCTGGGTACTCCAGTTTCCTCCACTAATAAAACTGACCACCTTGATATAAATGAAATATTGTTGTACGTGGTGTTTAACACCAAAACCAAACCAATCTATCCAAGTATAAGTCAAATATATGCTAAACTTGAATCTAATTCAAGCATGCAAAAGCTGCTACTGTGGAGTAAAAATGATTACTTACCCTTGGATCACAAATTTGTGAAGCATGAGAATACACAGCTCTAGCTCGGTCAATTTCTCCTAACTTTCTCTCCAAGTCAGCAAATCTTGTGCACATCTCCCTGTAGATAAAAAAAAAAACAATTGAGAGATCATAGCTACCCACTGTTTAAAATGCCAAAGATTGAATTTGGGACTGATTTTTTCTGAAAATGTTTTTTTAAATACCTATGAAAATTATAATGCAATAATCTTAACTCTCAAATCTGATCAAAATTGATCCATCATGTTCTTACATCATTTCTGATATATCAAAATAATATATTCCAATCTCTTAACCTCAAATTTCACCGCATACTTGAAAATTTTCGAGTCATTTATAGTTGAACTCAAGGGGAACAAGTGGTTAAACTCTGTCAGATAAGATTGCCAAAATGTGGATTGTAGACTATTGTTTTCCATCATGTCTGATATATATATCTACGATGTTTTTGTGTATGTGCGGAAATAGCTGTCGTTTATCAATAGCACTTGCTATTAGTCAATATTGTCACATGGTTAATCTGGACTTATCACAAATAACAAATAATGCGAGTGAGTGAGTGAGTGAGTGATTGTTGTTTAATGCAGAGTGAGCAGTTTTTCAGCACTAGAACATGGCAGGAACAAGTTACTTTTCGATGGGATGATGATGATATCTGCTTTGTACTAAACCAACATGCTTAGCTTGATTTTTATAGTGCTATTTAACAGAAACAACAGTTTGCAGGTAGACCGTAGACATGTTGTTCGACTCGAATACATTATCCTGATTTAGAGCCAACTAGTTTTTGTTCTTACTCATTAATGCTGCATGCTTAGCGGAGAAGCAACTAATAACAACATCAGTCTTTGGTTTGAAACCATACTCGAGAAAAGCATGCTTTAAATAGAAACACTGGTGCGGTTTTACCAGAAACTCATATTAAAACATACCTGGCCTGTTCATCAGGTAATACTTCTATTGCTTTCTCATAAATAGGTCTGGTATAAGTCACACCATATATTTCTGCTGCCCTCTTGATATACACATTAAACATCTGAAGAGAAAAAAAACATTATATACATTGATTGATTGATTGACTTATTGGTATTAAATGTCTACTTTTAACAATATTTAACAATACCATGGCGTGAACAAATTTTATTAATTAATTTCCCTAACTAGAAGACCGTTAGAGCTAAGGCACATTTGTTTATGAAATATTGGGTTATATGTACAAATGTTTTAAAAAAATAAAAGGATAAAATCATATATTTAGGATGTATGTTATGCATTAATATTTTAGATTGATTGATTTATTTTTGGTGCTTAATGCTACTTTCAGCAATATTTCAGTTATATCATGGCAGCCAGTTTTAGTGGTGGAAGAAGCCAGAGTGCCCGGAGAGAACCACCGAACATGGGCAAGTAACTGGTAAACTTTATCAATTGCAGCTGTGAGTCGAGTGCACCCTATTTTGCAATTTACAAAGCCGGGCATGAACCCATGCCATATTGGTGATAGGCTTGTATGAGTTGTTAGGTTGTTAGGTAATCCAACTACCTAACTCATTGAGCCACCAGGGCGCTCCTGAAGTATGTACACATAAAATGGACAACATTTGGCATATTGCTTTCTGTATGTCAATGTGTGTCATAATTTGTGAAATTATTATTGATTGGATTATGGATATTCAATGTCACTTTCAATAATATTTCAGTGTTATAGGTGAAGAAATGGAAGAACGTGACTAAAAACCATAAACGCAACTGACAAATTTTATCACATTAAATGGAACATTTGCACGTTTCTGACTTGATTCTAAATTTATGCATTTTCACATGTTTTATAGATCTTGCCATTACTTCCCAGTAATGTAAAGTTCAATGAAAATAACATATATATTTTTTTCCAAAATCTACACAAAAGTTTAACATTGTGAATTTTCTATTTGCTATAAAACTATTCTCAGATTTTTTACAAGATACAAATTATCAGAAAATAAAGTTTTTGTCCTTTTCATTTATCTTGCATGAAATGGGTATCATTATGCCCCATGTAAGGGAAATAAATCCCATTAAAAAACCCATTAAAAATGATTTTTGAATGAAATCGGGAATATGTAAAAGGTCTTTTGTATTAAAGACACCAGACGGAAATAGAACTAATACACTTTTTGATTATAAATCAAGAAATATACAATCAGATCCTAAGACGGGAAAGCTATGAAATTTTGGCTTAAAAAATAATTACGATTTTTATCTTTAAATATAAGACATAAACATAATGTATCTGAAACACAAAAATTTCTTCAATCAACAACAAAAAAAAAGACTTGAGTCATATAAATCAAACCTCATATTGTTCCCCTGGCAGTACAGCTTTGGTAGCTCTGTCGTACACTGCCATGGCATGTCGTGCTAGACCATGCTCTTCTTCAAGCTTTGCATACAACAGGTAAATAGCTAAAAAAGAAAGACAAGTACCGTAAGCAATATAAAAGAAAAAAAAGTATTGTCAGCGATATGAAAGAAAGACTAAATGCTGTCAGTGATGGTAGAATAGCTTTGGTGGCTATGCCATACATTGTTATGTCATGGTGGTTGGTGGTTTATGGTGCTTAATGCCACTCTCAACAATAATTCAGTTATATCGTGGCAGTCATTGTTATTGGTGGAGGAAACCGGAGTACTCGAAGAGAAAACCACTGACCTGTCGCAAGTCACGGACAAACTTTATCACATAATGTTCGAAATCACAACTGTAGAGGTGATAGGCACTGAATGCACACGTAGTTGTAAATCCAACTACCATACGATCACAACGGCATGTCATGTGAGACCATGTTTCTATTTTAGTAACAGAGAAGAGCAGAAAAATAATTGTCAGATAAGGTTCTTTTTTTAATCAATTATTTTATCTATGATTTAGAAATTTTCCTTTTGATCTTTACAAATGATATCTATCATCATGTGACAAGCGTAATACAAACTTATTATTCTATATTAGTACATTCTTTAGTGTAGATTTCTACCTAAATCATTTTTTAAAATAAAAAGACGTATTCACCGCCTCAGATTTAATATTCACTGCGGTAAATGTCACATGTTACTATTTTTGGAACATGGAATTTTTTTTTAGGAATGTTCTATTTTAATCAACCAATGAAAAAAAGTAGTTCATTCAATACAAAAACAAAATGTGGTCTGTAGATGCAGACGTATTGCCGGTAACCAACACCAAGATTTGCCACTTTGTCGGACGGAACATTAAAAAATATATTAAATGACAAAAGATTCAGATAATAGCATGGTGATGTAAACAATGATGTAGCATTACCTCAGGACAGTGGACATGTAACTTTTTTTTATTTCAGAAAACCACTATTTCCTCAAAATATAGAATAAAACAATTACTGTCTTTTGATTCTGTAAATGTGTGGATTAATTGACTTTTGAAAACAAAATGATATTCACTTCGCCCTTACGGACTCAGTGAATATCATTTTTTTCAAAAGTAAATAAATCCACACATTTACCTCATCAAAAGACAGTAATTGTATATTATTGTTGATTTCTAATATGACGTCAATGATGTCCTTGACAGATTCTCAATAAAAATACTATTGCTGATATTTGTTACAATGGCAAGGGTCTGACACCATTTTTATCTCCTCATTAAATTCTACGTAAAATGAATAAAAAAAACTTTAAAAAATAATAGCTTCAGTAAATACCCAGTGAAGCGTGTCTAATCTGATTAATAAATAAAATAGTTATCTACAAAATCAATGTAGTCAAATTTTATCCTGTCTAATCAGAAACCTGTCTATTATGACTAAAATAGCAGGTTCTAAAGTTGCTTGTTTTAGACAGGGTTTGCTATATATGTATATATATA
>MJUT01049757.1:1030434-1049107 GCA_002080005.1 Gigantidas platifrons | reverse complement strand
TCAGCAATATTTCAGTTATATCATGGCAGCCAGGTTTAGTGGTGGAAGAAGCCGGAGTGCCCGGAGAGAACACCAGCCATGGGCAAGCAACTGGTAAACTTTATCACTTGAGGCTGCGAGTCGAGTGCACCCTATTTTGCAATTTACAAAGCCGGTTCACGCCATATTGGTGATATATCCAACTACCTAACTCATTGAGCCACCCGGGCCCTCCTGAAGTATGTACACGTAAAATGGACAACATTTAGCATATTGCTTTCTGTATGTCAATGCGTGTCATAATTTGTGAAATTATTATTAGGAAGAAAATTTATTGGATTATGGATATTCAATGTCACGTTCAATAATATTTCAGTGTTATTGGTGAAGAAATGGAAGAACGTGACAAAAAACCATAAATGTAACTGACAAATTTTATCACATTAAATGGAACATTTGCACATTTCTGACTTGATTCTAAATTTATACGTTTTCACATGTTTTATAGATCTTACCATTACTTCCCAGTAATGTAAAGTTCAATGAAAATAACATATATATTTTTTTTCCAAAATCTACACAAAAGTTTAACATTGTGAATTTTCTATTTGCTATAAAACTATTTTCTGATTTTTTACAAGATACAAATTATCAGAAAATAAAGTTTGTGCCCTTTTCATTTATTTTGCATGGAATGGGTATCATTATGTAAGGGAAATAAATCCCATTAAAAAACCCATTAAAATTATTTTTGAATGAAATCGGGAATATGTAAAAGGTCTTTTGTATTAAAGACACCAGACAGAAATAGAACTAACACATTTTTTGATTATAAATCAAGAAATATACAATCTAAGACGGGAAAGCTATGAAATTTTGGCTTAAAAAATAATTACGATTTTTATCTTTAAATATAAGACATAAACATAATGTATCTGAAACACCAAAATTTCTTCAATCAACAAAAAAAAGAAAAAAGACTTGAGTCATATAAATCAAACCTCATATTGTTCCCCTGGCAGTACAGCTTTGGTAGCCCTGTCGTACACTGCCATGGCATGTCGTGCTAGACCATGCTCTTCTTCAAGCTTTGCATACAGCAAGTAAATAGCTAAACAAGAAAGACAAGTACCGTAAGCAATATAAAAGAAAAAAAGTATTGTCAGAAAGAAAGACTAAATGCTGTCAGTGGTGGTAGAATAGCTTTGGTGGCTATGCCGTACATTGTTATGACATGGTGGTTGGTGGTTTATGGTGCTTAATGCCACTCTCAACAATAATTCAGTTTTCAGTTATATCGTGGCAGTCATTGTTATTGGTGGAGGAAACCAGAGTACTCGGAGAGAAAACCACCGACCTGTCGCAAGTCACTGTCAAACTTTATCACATAATGTTGTATCGTGTTCACCTCACCATGAACGGGGTTCGAACTCACAACTGTTGTGTTGATAGGTACATGATTGCACATGTAGTTGTAGATCCAACTACCATACGATTACAACGGCATGTCATGTGGGACCATATTTCTATTTTAGTAACAGAGAAGAGCAGAAAAACAATTGTCAGATAAGGTTCTTTTTTTAATCAATTTTTTTATCTATGATTTAGAAATTTTCCTTTTGATCTTTACAAGTGTGACAAGCGTAATACAAACTTATTATTCTATATTAGTAAATTAGTGTAGATTTCTACCTAAATCATTTTTTAAAATAAAAAGACGTATTCACCACCTCAGATTTAATATTCACCGCGGTAAATGTCACATGTTACTATTTTTGGAACATGGAATATTTCTTAGGAATGTTCTATTACAAATGATATCTATCATCAAGTGACAAGCGTAATACAAACTTTTTATTGTTGATTGACGTCACTGATGTCCTTTGACAGATTCTCAATAAAAATACTATCGTCGATATTTGTTACCATGGCAAGGGTCACCATTTTTAATCTCATTAAAATTCTACATAAAATGAATAAAAAAAACTTAAAAATAATAGCTTCAGTAAATACCCAGTAAAACGTGTCTAATCTGATTAATAAATAAAACAGTTATCTACAAAATCAATGTAGTCAAATTTTATCCTGTCTAATCAGAAACCTGTCTATTATGACTAAAATAGCAGGTTCTAAAGTTGCTTGTTTTAGACAGGGTTTGCTATATATGTATATATATATACCTTTAGCAAATTTGTGTGGACAGTTCTCTAAACATTGCTCAAATAAATCTCTTGCTCTTTCTAATTTTGTTCCTCCCTGAAATAAAATAAGATGATTAGTCACAAATGTCACAAAAAGGCAACATATGCAAATCTATATGTACTAAGGGAACGACCATTTAAATATTGGGGGGAGTTACGTTTATTTTTCGTCGCCAAATTTTACAGAAAAGACATCTCGACCAAAAAGATGCAAAAATTAAATTATAATATTTTACTCTGCAGTTTTCAATAAGAAATTTTGGTAAAATTTGGAGAAAAATCACTGATTTTTCATGTAAATAGAGATTTTCTATCTGTGTGAAAAATAAGATCTGACAAAAAAAAAGCATAGCCCCAATCCCTTAAAAAGTTAAATGGTTGGTGACACAACAGCAAATATCACCAGGCCTTTCTGACATAAAACATTAATGTAAATAATTTTGTACTTGTCATAGCCAATCAGAACACTGAGGTTGCAAGTATATGATATTCTGATTGAAAGATTTTTGAGTATCGAGAATAAAACTTTATTTAAAAAAAAAAAGTTTTATGACCGAAAGGCCAAGTTTGGATTTTGTGTCCCAATGGCATAATTACTGCTATAATATATAACATAACATAAAGAGGTACATTGTATATTAACATATAAAGTAAAAATTAAAACGACAGAATAACACTGTGTATTAGGTTCTTTACCTTACAAGATGGGGGAGTAAAGCTTAGAGAATGATAATGAATTACCCAGAGAAACCTCCAGAACATGGGTAGGTGTCTGGAAACCTTCACGCTGGAGATGGGTCCAATAAATGACCTTGTACATACTGATTTTACACCATCAAAGGGAGACAAATCAAACACTTAGTATGAAAAAAGAAAATGTTTTTTGTTTTTTGTTTTTTTTATATACAATCAAAGGGGGACAAATCAAATATTTAGTACACAAAGAAGAAAATGTATTTCAAAATGCGATATTTAATTTCTGCAATCTTCGTCTGTTCAAAGTGTTTGCATTAATAAAAATTAATTAAACATTGCAAAAATTTCTGAGCTTACAGTTAATACTTGTTTGGCATACTTACATATCTCGCTATGAACTTCACCAGGTAAGTATTCCATATGTCATATACATTGGGCCATTTAAACAAAGCAATTCCTTTTTCGTAGCCTTTGAAAGCCTCTTCAAAATAATTATTTTCCTCCAAAAACAAGCCATAGTTTATTATAATCTGTGGTGTTGCTATTCGTAATTCGATAATTCTGTCATACACTGTTTTACACGTCTGAAAAAGAATGATTTCAAATAATCATGTATGGCATAAATAAATCCATCAATCTGAGAAGTGATTCAGTGATTGTTGTTTAATGCCAAGGGAGCAAGTTTTCAGCTGCATTCGATGAGATGATGATGATGATGTTCACTTTCTACTAGACCAACATCATTAGTTGGATTTTTATAGTGCTAGCTCACTGATACAACGGTCCACAGGTAGACATGTCGCTCCACTCGGACACATTATCCTGATCCCGAGCCAACAAGTTTTTCAACTTACTCCTTAATGCTGCATGCTTAGCAAATACCAATTTCATAGTCTTTGGTTTGACCTAAACGGGGCTTGAACTCACGATCTAACACACTAGAGGTGAGCACGCTAACTATTGAACCACTGATAGGTAATACAGGTAAATGAGAATATTTATGATTTATTTCGATTCTGATAGGTCTAAGAGTACAAATACGGTAGTATACTTTGATTGGAAGATGGTAATTTATATTTATGTTTGCGGAAAATGTCGTACACAATTTATGCTGCCAATTTCGAGCAGACGATAATTCATCAACGTGTACATTTACGACGGGAAAGTCAGTCACATGCACCGGCGCATGTGCTTCTGAGATTATACCCAATCGATAAATCGCTTGTATTTTTACAAAGCGAAAGAAGGATGTCATGTTAGAATTTCAGATATAACATAGCAAAGAAAAAGCTACTTTTTGAGATGATGATGTCTGCTTTGTTCTAAACCAAAGTGCTGAGCTAGATCTTTATCGTGTAATACCACACTAAAACAAAAATTAGCAGGTAGACATATTGTAGATATATTGTTACACATGGATGCATTAGTGACTCCAATCCAACTAGTCTCTCATTCTCTTTGCTACTTAATGTTGTATGCTTAGCAGAGAATTGGCAAATATCAATTTATATACTTTTTTTTATTTCAACCAACATGGGAAAAAACTGATGATTTTTTCTCCACTCGAGGCAAGAATGCTAACATCACCAAGGCAGTCTCCATATATCATAAAAAGATCAAATCAAATTATACATAGAAAAAAATCAAAGTCAGTTAAAAGCTTAATTAACACTGTTAATTCAACATAAGATAAAGAGTTCTGCTGACTTCATTACGAGGTTTAATTTTTTTGGTATAATTTTTACCTTAAATGTACCAAAACTTTCTTCCAGATCTGCATATAATGACCAGACTTTAAGAGATTTGTGTACTCTATCCTGTACTGATTCTTTCTACAAAATAAAATGTCAACAAATATTTATACTGCTATCAGTATTATGTTATAGTTGTCATGACAACAACCCACCATTACATGATTAATTATTTGCCAATATTAATATCTTTCTGTCAGTTTCTATTACATTAGAAATTTACCCATTGGTAGGTTCAAAATAATGTAACCAACCTACCTTCTGAGCTAGTAATCAGTTATCTATGAGCAATCACTGACCCTGCTATTGTACTGTCCATGTTTATTTTGTCAATCATTTTTGTGATAGTAGTGTGGTCTTTTTCAGTGAAAACGTAATATATGTACAGGTTTTTTATTGTTTGTTTATATCTATATTGTCATTGGGGGCCCAATTATCAGAGAGGGGGGAGGGTTGTGATCACATCAACTGGTTTAACTCAGCCATATATCATATTGGTTTTCAATATATTTTTACCGTTAGCATGAAAAAAACATTTACTAACAGATATCTATTTTAAAGTGATTCGATAGAATTATATTTTCATTTAAAACAACAGCATAGAAAAGTGTGTGAAGTTCCTGGCTATAAGTTTTTATGGATGTGTCGTTAAGTCAATCACAATCTGAGAATTTTACAAACTGGGAATAAGACATACCTCATCATGGTAAGCCACTTTACGTGATGGTGGAGCTGTGACTTTCTGCATCAACTTTAAAGCTTCATCAAAGTGACTGTAAATATAAACATTAATTCATTACTTATTTACTCTGGTCTCCCACGAAGACCATTAATTTCTTTAGATGTTTATGCCTAATTGTAAATTGATATTAAATCTGTTAGAAGCATCAGTTACGATGTTTTTTTGGTCCTATGAGTAATTATGGTCTTTATCCAACTTTTTTTGGTCCTATGAGTAATTATGGTCTTTATCCAACTTTTTTTGGTCCTATGAGTAATTATGGTCTTTATCCAACATTTTCTACCTTCTTAGCTCGTAGTCAGTTACCTATGATCATTCATTGACCCTGTTATTGTACTGTCCATGTTTATGCTGTCATTCATTTTTTGTGATAGCCTGTGATCTTTGATTTAATTAGATTTGATTTGATTTATTGTGTTTAATGCCATTTTCAGCTATATCATGGCGACCAGTTTTAGTGGTGGAGGAAGCCGGAGTACCCGGAGAGAACCACTGTGACTTGGGCAAGCAACTGGTAAACTTTATCACTTGCGGCTGTGAGTCGAGCGCAACTTTTTTGTAATTTACAAAGTCGGGCATGTCGTATTGGTGATAGGCTTAACTTGTATGAGTTGTTAGGTAATCCAACTACCTAACTCATTGAGCCACCCGAGCACACTGTGGTCTTTGAATGGCAGGAATCTATGCAGGTTTTTTACTGTTTTTTTTTAATTTGTATTGTCGTTGGAGATCTAAATATCAAGAAGAAGAAGTTGAGTTCCCATTAAATAGTTAGCCCTGCATATTTTTGTGCCAATCTCAAGATAGGACCTGGGTTCCTAATGCCATTTGTCTCTATCTTTTTTTTTTGTGTTCAGTGGTTTCAGGTGAGAGGTGATGGTTCGTTTTGTTGATATTAGTGGAATTGTTAATCATCACTGTTTAGAGAAAAATACCACTAATTCAAGGTGACCAGAAAGGCAGGTTTGATGGTATATTTAAACCACAAAAGCTAGAAAACACATACTCATGTCTAATTTCCATCTCTGCCCATTCACACCACACAGAGGCTAGGTCATCTACATGTTTATAAGGAACTTTAACTGCTTTGTCAAATATTACTCTTGCCTGAAAAAAATAAAAAAAATGATATCAGTTTTTTATTTTAAATACATGAAATAAGCAAAAGACAGCAAACAAAATTTGTTGATTGAGATGAGAGATGACTGAGAAACATTCCTCCAGTTATAAAAAACATCTTTAATTATTTTATCGCTATGATAGTATGTTTATCAAGGATTTGGTAATGTGACATCATTATAACGTCATATTAGAAAACAGCGATATTACTATGCATCCTTGACAACGCTTAGTGATTAGCAATAATTCGAATCTTCTCAGCGCTTACGTGATATGAAACATATTGGTTTTAAACATCAAAGGGAAAGTAAACAAAATAGCGATAATAACATATTAATGAGATAGGGATACAGACCATTAGCAACGGCATGTGAATATGTACACAGGTTGTGTTGTATCATAGATGTGACATTTTCCTTTCATTCAGTGAAGGAACTACACTGTATAATCATTTTTAATTTCAAATTCATAAGACAGAACGGTTAGGACACATCTTGACTGAATCCTGAAGTAAGTGTGGATAAAAAATATTTGTTTAAAGAACTTGAGTGGGTGATTGTTGCTTAATGCCAACTCAGCAGTTTTTCAGCTATATCATGGCGAGACCAAGTTAATTTACAATAAAATGATGATGAGATCCACTCTATACTAGACCAACACACTTAATTGGATTTTTATAGTGCTATCTCACTGAAACAACAGCTTGCGGATAAACATGTCACCCCACTCGGACACATTATCCTGATTTCGAGCCAATCAGTCTTTGCTCTTTCTCCTTAATGCTGCGTGCTTCGCGGAGAAGCAACAAATACCAATTTAATAGTATTTGGTTTGACACGATCGGGGCTCTAACTCACGATCTACCACACTCGAGACAAGCATTTAATAAATTGAATGCTAAACCATGATACATGTACAGTAAAACCTCGTTATATCGCCACCATTTGTCCAGCCAGATTTTGGCATTATAAAGGGGTTTGGCGATAGGTCGAGGGAAATGCATCATAGAATCAATGGGGAAATTAGAAAAGGGGACACACAAAATTTATGGCGGTAAACGAGGTGGCAAAAGAAACGAGGGGCATTATAACGTGGTTTTACTGTATATCCAATAAAAATAAGTACATACATCTTCTATTTGACCAGCCTTTTCATAAAATTTGGCAAATTCCACCCAGAGTGTGTGTGGCTTCCCTGTGGCTAACTTTGGGTCCACTGTCTGTACTGCTTCTGTGTATGTATTTATTATCTATTTAAAAAATAATAATCAAGTTCATATGAGTAATTACATGCAACTCAGCTATTTCTATATTTCTAGAAAATAAGATTTATTAAATTAAATATAAGTATAAATTGAAAAATCTATTTAATGAGAATACTTTTGCTTGCTATAGTCTTATCTAGAGTGACATTACTGGCTCAAATTTATTTAAATACCCTGAGCCATCAAGCGAGGTGTATATAAATCCGAAGTCTGGAATGTGACATTGCATACCCTGTCTAGCACCAGAATAACTATTATATTATGGTGTATAGCTTTCAAATAAAAAATTCAAGCATTTCCATTCTCTATTTTAACTTTTCTGAAAACTTGTTTCTGCATCAGACATAGCGTGTTGTGTTGTTGAACTTATGCTACGAGTCAACCTCCGTTACATTATAGGTGAAGCCAAACATATTTTCAGAGATTTCAATGCAAATTAACTATTCAATATTAACGAATTCAAGTTAAATATAGTTATTCTGGTCCTTGTTGACAATAAATCAGATCTCAAAATGTCGACCAGTAATACAAATTAACCCATTGTTTACTTCTAAATAGTATATTGACTCAAGTAAATCAGAATGATAAAAAATTCAAAAAACAATACAAAATAGTAATGACATTCTTACCTCCCTTGGTTTGTCTTTAAACAATGTGACCCGTTTGTGCCATTCATGAACATTGTGAGGATTTTGTCTTAAAAGTACACTGTAAATAAAATTATACAATATTAATACACAATGATCAACAATGGCCAATGTTAACCCACAGTTAAAATAATAGTAACAATTTTTTTTCTTCAATTTGATACTTGAAAAACTGGATTTGATGAATCACAAAAAAATTTCAGGTCCATATAATGCTATCAGGAGTGAGAAAAAAATGGTGTTTGACGCTGGAAGTGTTAGAAGGAGGAGTTTTAATATAACATGTCCTATAAGATACTTTGTAAAGCTACGTTCTCTGGAGGCAGCCATCTGGTGATTAATCATGCATAATATCGGTTCATTGACATCTACCATGTAAAGCTTAATCCTACAGAGAGTACCATTTAATTTATGAATTTTCAATTGAAACAAAGAAACTACTTTCTAGAGAATCTTCCAGGAAATATTACTGCCAAATTCCTTCAGTGATTTCTGAGAACGATTTAAAAAAAATTTCCCCAATAAGGTCTCATAATAAAGAAGTGTATATCTTAAAGTGGTGGATATCTTGTAATTTTGATCAATGCAAAAAAATCTAATACTTTGGACAACACTATCCAAGAAATTTAAAGTTATTTTTAGATGTCTACGTTTTTATTTCAAAGACACAGATGGAAGTATGAAAAGATAACAGATGACAATAATGATATCAGATAGAAGGGGGGAGTTAAGGGTATGGTGTTAAATGCTGCTTTCAACAATATTTCAGTTATATCGGTGGAGGTTCAGATAAAAGGTAAATGACAATAGCTCACATGGCACTTCCTGCAGTTGTTCTAAAAACTAAACAAAATATTTTACCTGTTTAGAAGTAATAATCTTCTGTCCATTAAATTTTCTAACCGTGCAAGTCGAAGTTCAAGGTCAAGGTCATCTAAAATACAAATTGTTTGTTAATCATATTTAGTCTCATAGAGGCAAATCATTTTATGACGGCATTATTTTCACCAAAAGGAAAATATGTTAACATACAAAATACAACAAGGGTCTGGGTGACAGGTAAGGTCAAGGCCATTGACCTCTGACAACAAGCCTAAATCTTCTGTGTCAAGGTCTCCAGACACCTATCTAAGACCAGGGATTTCAACAGTCAGTTTGCTATATCTCTACCTCCCCAAGTAAGTCTGGCAGTAACAATATAGCTGAAAAATTACTGAAAGTGATGATAAATATACATTATATGTTTATTGTTGGAAAATATATAATTTATTTGTAAGAACTTTATAAACAAGTAGAATAGCAATATCCTTTGGAAAGCTTCTCTGACCTGTTTTGCTGTCAGTGCAAATGATTTTTTTTCTTTTTTACAGACAATGTATGTATATATTGTCTTTATGCTGTAATGTCAAAACAACTGCAAATTTTTACTGAAAATAGGAAAAAATATTTTGATTTTAAAAAGTACAGATGTATATATACTTTCTATTCATCAATGTATAATCTATAATACACATCTTTTTCCTGAGAAAAAAGTGAGCATTATACATGACTGAATACGGTAATAAATATGGATACCTTCCTCTGATGCACCAGTTTCTTCCATTGTTTGTATTTTAGCACTTATAACATTCTTTTCAAATTCTGCGTAAGCATCAAAAACTTGTGTAAAATCTCTAACTGTTAGTACTGTTTCTATAGCTTCTTCATAAATATCTCTGGCCTAAAAATCGTAAGATATAAAATCGTTAGTTTTCATTGATTCAAAATAATCCAACCTAGCTGTGTCGAAGTCGGTAGGAGTCAGGACCGATGATTTAACGTCTAAATATCTGAGTATTTTTCAAGTTATCCTAAGAATGGAAAATTTGCTTACTTCATGTTATCCAAGGATATTACTTATTAGAGTTTGAGATAACGATGGTGGACTGTCCCACCACTTTCGAGATAATGAGTGTGGACTGTGGACTAAATAGCAGAGTAACATCAGCACTCTGTGAGCATGAATAAGAAAGCAAAAGTATAATTATTATTCATTAGCCTTAGCTTTACAAAAGTAACATTGAGCTAAATAATTACCCTTTCAAAATGTCCACCCCTGATGTAATAGTCAGCCATTGAATTCCACAGTACACCAATCTGGTCAGTATATCGTTTTAATCCTTGACGGATGATTGGTTCAATTTTTAATGATGTCACTTTGTCTGGATTCTTAGCAATAAGTTCACAAAGTTCATTCCATAACTGAAAGCAAAAGGAAAAAATAAAAAATAAGTCAATATCCTCATTTGAGTTAAAGGGGGAGGGGGGGGGGAGGTTATGGTGTTTAACACCACTTTCAACAATATTTCAGTTATATCGTGGCAATCAGTTTTATTGGTGGAGGAAACCAGAGTACCCAGAGAAAATCACTGACCTGCCGCAAGTCACTGACAAACTTTATGACATAATGTTGTATCGAGTACACCTGAGTGGGATTCAAAATCACAACATTAATGGCGATAGTCACTGATTCAATAGGTAATTGTAATTCCACCTACCATACGATCACGAACATGGTGGCTCCTCTTTTGAGTTAAAACAAAAGCATTAAATGCAAGTGATGGATCAGTGCTATGCAGGTATCATTGTATGTACCATTTTAACTATGCAGGTATCATTGTATGTACCACTTTAACTATGCAGGTATCATTGTATGTACCACTTTAATTTTCACTTTTCTTTGTTCAATCCAATATTTTGGAAAAATTACCATGCAAATACAGTAGTTCTGTACTGAAAAGAAATGGCCTAATAAAAGGGGTGGTCTCTCTTGAGAGGGACAATTTAATAGTATTTTAATATCTCAATGCATCTGACCTGATAAGAGGGGTGGTCTTTGGTGGGAGTGGCTTCATAAGAGGCGGGAACTATTGTATTTGATTGCTATTTAGAAAATTACCATGTAATGTTCCAAATCACCAAAACAAAATCAAGCAAATTTTTTATATATAATAAATTAATTTCAATCTAAAGTCATACAAATGTATAATTCATTTAACTTGCATATTGAAAATTTTCTTCAAAATAATAAAACCAAAATATATTTTAAAGTAATCCAAATCTAAAATAAATTAATGAATTTGACGAAATTATCTCCCTTACCTGATGTTTAGATTTCCCTTCTTTAGACACATAACCATCATCATCAATAATATTAACCAATCGTTTCGCTGCTTCATCCAACCAATCAATAGACTTTAAATATTCTATGTAATCTTCTGTATTCTCTTTTTGCAACTATAAATGTCAAGGGTTATATATATGTACATGAAGTTACAATCAAAATTCATCTGCATCGGTGGTGTAATGGTTATCATGCTCTCCTCGAGTGCAGTAGATCGTGGGTTTGAGTTCCGATTGGATCAAACCAAAGACTATAAAATTGGTATTTGTTGCTTCTCTGCTAAGCACGCAGCATTAAGGTGTAAGAGCAAAGACTGGTTGGCTCGGAATCAGAATAATGTGTCCAAGTGGGGCGACATGTCTATCAGCAGACTGTTGTTTCCGTGAGCTAGCACTATAAAAATCAAACTAAGTGTGTTGGTCTAGTACAAAGCGGACTTCATCATCATTTCATTGAAAATAAACTTGTTCTCGCCATGATATAGCTGAAAAATTGCAATAATCACCCACTCACAATCAAATTTGTATTCAATGGTCAGTGACTTGCGACAGTTTTCTCTGGGTACTCTGGTTGCCTCCACCAACGAAAACTAACTGCCACGATATAACTGTAATATTGTTGACAGTGGCACTAAACACTATAACCCTAATCCCCTGTGTTCAACAGTCACCATAGGAACACAGGAAAAATGACTGTATAAGACAAGTGACCACTTATTTAAGATCAGTTGATCAAGATTGTCATTTCTGGTCCGTAATGATTCGCAAATTACTGTTACTGGAAGGTAATTTATTGGAAAACATGGCGGACACTTTGTAATGCTGTTGAGTTTTTGTAATAATTTACAATTAATTAGCAAATTATTTAATAATTTGATAGCATAATTAGTACAATCTTCTATTTTTAGTGGGGTTCGTGTTACTCAATCTTTAGTTTTACATGTATGTTTTGTTGATCGTTGTTTATCCTGTTGTACATTTTCTTTTGGCCATTGTGTTGTCTGTTCTTCTTCGATATACAGATTCTAATTGCCCCTTTGGTATCTTCAAACTCTTCTTTCTATTAAAAACACTTAACAAAATTACAATCACATCAATTGGATGGGATAAATTTTGATGGGCCACAGACTGTTACTGAGATGACCATTTATTTGAATTAAAATAATGTGTAAAGGGAAGGGACATGTGGTCCTGATCGTACGGTAGTTGGATTTACAACTACCTGTGTAATCAGTGCCTGTCACCACTAAAGATGTACTTGATACAAAATTATGTGATAAAGTTTGTCAGTGACTTGCGACAGATCTGTGGTTTTCTCCAAGTACTCTGGTTTCCTCTAACAATCAAACTGACTGCAACGATATAACTGAAATATTATTGAAAGTGGTGTGAAACACCATAACTCCTGAGCTATGAAAAAGGAACATTGTGAATGATCAATCACTGGAAAATAACATTCTTTACCTTAAAGGGGCATTTGCAGTAGTGCCTACCGTCAAAATTTGTGGGCTGAGCTTATCATAAAAAATCCCCGTTGATATGAACAGCATATTTATGAAACTGTATGTCACATACCTCAGAAATTTGAATTTTCTAATTGATTTTTGTNTAGTCTGATGAAGAATCTTCTATTTTTAGTGGGGTTCGTGTTACTCGATCTTTAGTTTTATATGTATGTTTTGTTGATCTTTGTTTGTCCTTTTGTACTTTTTCTTTTGGCCATTGTGTTGTCTGTTCTTCTTCGATTTACAGATTCTAATTGCCCCTTTGGTATCTTCAAACTCTTCTTTCTATCAAGAACACTTAAAACAAAATTACAACCACATCAATTGGATGGGATAATTTAAATTTTGATGGGCCGCTGACTGTTACTGAGATGACCACCTATTTGAGCTAAAATAACGTGTAAAGGGAAGGGACATGTGGTCCCGATCGTATGGTAGTTGGATTTACTACTACCTGTGTAATCAGTGCCTATCACCACTAAAGATGTACCCGATACAACATTATGTGATAAAGTTTGTCAGTGACTTGCGACAAGTCGGTGGTTTTCTTCGAGTACTCCGGTTTCTTCTACCAATAAAACTGACTGCAACGATATAACTGAAATATTATTGAAAGTGGTGTGAAACACCATACACCCTAAGCTATGAAAAGGGAAGTAACAAATGGGAGACTGTGACTCACTGGAAAATAAAATTGTTTACCTTAAATAGCTTAACATACTGCACATTGCAAAACAAATTCACCTTAAAATCAACATTTAAATATTTAAATTACCTTGAGATTTCTTCTGTAAACTCTAACAGCTGACTCAGGAAGGTCATACATTTTGGCAAACTTAAGGTACAGTGGCCAGATCCTGTAATGCTGTGTGATGGGTAAGGCCCTCAAGGCTTTGTCAAAGGTCCTTCTTGTCTTTGTGATCCTACATTGGTCCATTAAAAAATGACAATAGTCCAACCATATTCTTGGCATCTGAAAATAAATTACACAACATGTTGTTCATAGGATTGATTGATTGATTGATTGATGCTTAACGTCCAGCGAGCAATTTTTCAGCTATATTCAGGACGATTGTTCATAGGAAAGCCTTAGATTATAATCTTTGTTACCTGTTGGTGATAATACATAAATAATAAATGCTACAAAATATTCTTGATCACCTGTACCAAGTTGTGTGAACCAGTATCGCTACGAGTCGCGATAGCGACAAGTTGTGATGCAGTTAGTTCACTCAACAGGCAAGACCTGATATAAAATCTTGTACCAACTCATTATGTATGTAATAAGTTTATCTAACATTTCAATAAAAACAAATTTTAAACAAATAACAAGAGTTGAATTAAAATGTGTACAATACTACATTTTGTGTATGACGTCACGTTATTTTTTCCGTTCATTCACCAATGTCGGGTTACTGTATTTTGTCTCACATTCCAATGGTATGACGTCATGTCAAAGTAGTTCGGCAGAGAACGTCTCATGCAATGTCGCGCCATTCTTTTATCACCAGAGTGTGGTGATACAACATCTTGTATCAGACACCTTGTATCAGACAGGCAACTTTCTTTAATTTCAAAGGAAAACGTACATAATGTTAGATAATATAAGTTATTTACTGCTGATAAAAAATATCAAACTTAGTTTAAGATAAAAAAGACTGTTGTGGTGAAATACAACACAAATCAGTTCTGGCAAAACAATTTCAAACAACAGAAACTAAATAATCAAAAGAGCAAAAAAGGATGTTGTTTTCTACAATGTATTACTTATATTTTATATTTCCTGTTTTTATGTAATGATGGAATTCAACAGTTCCAGGCCCCATGCATGAATACAGAACCCTACCCTTATATCCATCACTGGATTCCATGCCATATTGTAATAAGTTTTGCATAATGCCCACTTAAAAATGCAAATCATGGGAAAGTATTATACACCAGTGGCTACATACTTCTAGCACAAATTATTGATAGAACTATAGAAGAGGTGTGTATTATACACCAATGTATACTATACACAGCCAAATACGATAATAAGGTGTGCCTGACTTGTCAAAACCATCAAAGAATTAATTCAGACACTTCAAATTATAATGTGATACATACCGATAAGGACAAATGTTATTTATGTAAGAAAACAACTATTACTACAGTAAAACCAGTCTAAACCGAACCCCTTTGGGACTGAAGAATTTGTTCAGTTTAGATAAGTTTTTGGTTTACACAGGTTTAAACTAGACATTAATAGATGGGACTGTAAAGTTTGTCTGGTTTAGGCAGGTTTTCGGTTTAGAAAGGTATCACGGTATTACATAAAAAAGTGGAATTTTCTATTAAGATGAGCTGTTTAATTTTCGTAGAAGCTTAAATCAAATCATTATATACCTTATGCATGAATACGACAGCCCTCTCGTGAGCATTACAAACATCTTCTACTGCTGGGTCGTTTACACATTTCCCTTTAACTTGTCTTCTTCTTAACTTTAGGTAGTTGTACCATAGTTTATAACTGAAAAAGCATACAAAATGTACATTATAATATGATATTTAGCATTGTATTAACAAGAAAACATTACAATATGAGGGTTAGGGCTTTGGTGTTTAGCGCCACTTTCAGAAATATTTCAGTTATATCATGGCGATCCATTTTCATTTGTGAAGGACACCAGAGTACCCGGAGAAAACCACAGACCTGGCGCAAGTCACTGACAAACTTTATCCCATAATTGTTGAATCGACTACACCTCACTATGTGCAGGATTTGAACTCACGTTAGTGGTGATAGGTAAATGTGTATCCCATTTTAGGTAAAAACAGTATCCCGAGCCATACTCCCGGTCCCAGCCCCTCCAAGATCAGCTACTCTATTACTGATGACATCACAGTAATTGTAAGATGAAGAACGCTGTATCTTAACATTTCAATTTCAGAAAAAATTACTATCAATAAATCTTATTATTAAGTTACATATCAGGTAACAGAAGTAAAACCAGCCACAAATTGTACATCTTCGCTAGCCAAGGGTTACGATTCGGGTCCCCCTTCTCTTCACCCTTGGCGGATCTAGAATACATTTTGAGGATTCACGCTTTAATATTTCATTGATTACGGCTACCAATACACGTATCCAATCAGAAGACGTTTTACACGGAGCACATGTTATCGACGAAATGTAAACATCCCGCTTTGGTTCCAATGAAAACATCTTTCCCGTCTGCTAAAGCTTTGAAACTTTTCATTTGGTTGACATTAAGTGCTTCCAAATTAAATTTATCACAAATAAGTTTTTCTTCACTGGGTGCTGCCATTTTCAACTCTCCAACATACATATAACAAAACGATTATGATTGGCTGGCAATGACGACTATCTAAGGGGCGCAACTTCGATAAACCATCAGGTGGCATTGCGTGCGAATTTCAAAATGTATTCTAGATCCGCCAAGGGTGAAGAGAAGGGGGACCAAATCGTAACACTTGGCTAGCGAGGATGCAAATTGTATCCCATCTGTTTTCTTCGATATAATATAATAAGTGGTTCCTCTCATGATTTCCTTGATAGAGAGTTGCTGCTAACAAGGAAGATACTGAACCAAGATTCTTAGTGGTTAAGGTGAAGTCATCATTTCAAAAGATTTACGATCGGCAACATGTCTTGCTTAATAATTGTTACAGAATATCTGTGTCATTAATGACTATGGACTTATTCTGCTTCAATGTCATATTCAAATCCTCTCATTTCTTCATTGATGACTTATCATCAGGTTCGTAACAACAGTACCACAATGGGTGGCAATAGTGGAGCAGAAACTGCTTACCATTCTGGAGTACCTGTGTTTACCCTCGTTTCTATAGTGTGGTTTGTGTTGCACACTCTGTCATATTCTGAGTAATTATCATTGTTTACCTTTTCGTTCTTTTTCTTTTGGACATAATGTCTGTCTTTTTTCAAATTATGCAGTCTTCGCACTAACCCACTTGCCCGAAGTCTGGGACAAGTAAAACTGGATTCGGACGAGTGAAAATTATGAAAGAATTTGTTTGAATAAATAGAAATTTGCTCTAAATTTGGTTTTCAGGGGAAAGTTTCGGTGACAAGATGTTGCACGCTACGTCGTGATAAGAATACACCCACTCAAAAATTCTAAGTCACACGGTAAACAGGAAGTAGATGTGCAGTAAACCTGGAAAGGGGAGACACGGTACAAGTCACCATGCCAAAGCCACATATCAAATATAAAATCATTTCTTCCAGTAGAAGCTGAGACATCTTTAACGAAAGTGTGAATGGAAGGACAAACGGACGGACGGACGAACAAGGTGATTGCTATATAGCCCCCTCTCTACGAGTGGGGGAATAATTTGGTTTTCGGTGAAAAATATTAAGGCAAAGACTGTTACGGCTTGTGATTGTACGCCTTTGATATCTTCATACTTTTCCTTTATTATTCTATTTTATAAGATATTACCTTCCAGGTAGTTCTTTAAGGGCTCTTTCATAAATCATGTTAACAACATTTCTTGAGGCATCTTTCTTAAATTCCAAGTATCGAAGCCAACATTTAACAGAATATGGGTTCCGTAAAATGTCCTCTTCGTAAGGGAGATCATCTTCTTCCTAAAAAGTATACAATACATGTACGTATGTGAAATGACAATAAACAGCAAGTTTCAACTAATTAACCTTGAAATTTGTAGTTTGCATGCATGTATATTTTATCCTGCAATCAGTACATTTGCTGTACAAACATGCTATACGAATAAATTTTTGCTTTATTCGTACTATACAAATAAACTTTCGCACTAGACGAATAAACTTTTCAGCCTACGAATAAACTTTCCTGGTACCCTGTAGCAATGTATAGAGCGGAGGGCGCAAACAAGTAAGAAACCAGTACTAATGAAACGCGGACTACGAAGAAGACACCCTTGACAACATTTATGAAAGGCGAGGAATGACGCTTGTTTCTGTCGTTTTTGCTTAAATCTGACAAGTTTTCCGACTTTTTTGACATTACAGGATAAACACAAAATATGTACATTGTCGTTAAATATAAAATTCATTTGTACTCGCTGCGAAACAGGCCTGAAAAGCTCGCTATTCAGCCTGTTTCTAAAGCTTGTACAAATAAATTTTATATTTACCGACAATGTACGTATATTGTATATATATATATAATGTCTAAAATGTGTACAACAACACCATTAAATAAAAAAAATTTAAAAAGTGCCAAAAAAAAACACACTTTAAATAATAGTTATTTCTCAAAACAGATATGGTTTTTTTTTCAATATACAGTTGACTCTCGTTATCTCGAATTCGATGGGACCATGGAAAAAATTCGAGTCAACCGTAGTTCGACTCAAGAGGAGCTACGAAAACAGGAAGTGTAGTTTGCTTAATGACGAAAGGGAGACAACTCGAGCGAAATTTTGAAGAGCTAACACCAGCATTGCATGTCCCGATTCTCCGAACGATTTAAAATTTATTCGATGTTTTTGTTGCTTTTTTTTTCTCTGTTAAATTCTTGGAATCTTGTGGAACAACTGATAACTTCTAGATATCTTTTTTGTGTGCATGATTATGTTTTTCAGGTGTTGCGTTGTCAT
>MJUT01049757.1:992639-1029997 GCA_002080005.1 Gigantidas platifrons | reverse complement strand
GACTCAACAGGAGTCAAATTACATATATTTATACACAACGAAGTTCGGGACTTCGATAAAAATTCGACTCAACCGGAAATTCGAGTCAACCGAGTTCGAGACAATGAGAGTCAACTGTACATGTACATTTGGAAAGGATCAATTTGACATCATTTGTTTTTAAAACATTTTTGCTTGAAGAAAAAATTATATGATTATACAAGTAATTATTTATTCTCAAAAATATCTATGCTTTTAAAAATGTATAATAGAAAAACTTGTTTTTAACTTTCTGTGATAGGGGATATTTTTTTAAATAATATCATTGTAGACATTTACTTACTATTTCTTTTGTTAATATTGTTACTATTCACTTGTTTAATAGTTGACTTTCGTAGAATTTCTAATTATACGCTGGGCACTTCAAAGACCTGGCCCGAATGGAACATCCCATGTATATAAATATACTGAGCAGTCTTGATGGGGTGGGAGACCCAGATTCAAAGAGCAGACAATGTCATTGGATGGCAGTCTTACTATTACATTTGTACATCTGTATTATTTGTACTATTACTGTAATGAATCCTAAATAAACCTATCAATCATTATCATATATTATTTTATATATAGCTGTGAATTACAGAATTTTCCGAGTTAAATAAAAATGATAATTTCACAGTGAAATTATCGTTTTTAATTTCCCTCTCGCTATATTTCGTGCCATTTCGTTGTCGACGTCATATGAAGACTTCCAGTTTGAAACATAAAGATTAGATGTTATTTGGCTTCGTGTACGCTTCAATTTTGATCAAATTGAACTATAATAATATTTCAAGGTAAGCATTTTATTATTCTATTGTCATGGGTGGCGCCATATTTTTTGAAGCGATACACATTATAGTATATCCCTACGCTACACACGTAATATAGTGCAATTAAACTCATTTTATATTAAATTTGATTCGAAATTTTTTTTTATCTATATAATGAATACTATAACTAATTGACGAGTTTTATTATCAAAAATGTGTCACTCATGACCAAATAACTCACTCATGCGTTGTGCGCATTCGTGAGTTACTGCATTATTTGGTCATTCATGACATATTTTTGATAATGAAACTCGTCAATTAGTTATAGTACAAGTCCTAAATTTATTAAATTGCTGTACACATGAAATATCTTGCCAAATCTGGGAACCAACAGGATCAGTCTTTAACTTAGAAAAACATCTCCCGTTTCAGTTCACACATACCAAGGATGCAATACAGTCCTTAAAGTAATGCATCGCCCAAATACTAATAGTCAGGTCTAATTTGTATCACAAAAGTTTGTTAGATCTTTAGAAAAGGTTTAGATAGGTCCGGACACCAATTATCCACCGCTAGTAATTTCACCAGTCTGGGCTTTCATTTATAAAGTTTTCTAGCTATAGTTACAATGAAAATGTATCTGAAACTGAAAGAGAGGATTCATAGCAATAACCTTAGCCTGTGTGTACCCTCGTTTTTATAGTGTGGTTTGTGTTGCTCAATCTTTCATATTCTGTGTAATTATTAATTTGACAACCATTGTTTACCTTTTTGTCCTTTTTCTTTTGGACATAATGTCTGTCTTTTTTCAATTAATGGGAACACTTAATAACAAGACCTGTCACTAGTTTCAGGGTCTGAGGGGTCATAATCACTAAAATAGCTAGCCTGCTCAGATTATTGGATCACCAGCACTCTTGATCTCGACTGTAAATGTTAATCATACAAACAAGCTTTACAGAAAATACACAGTAATTTGTCACTACACTGTAAAGTGCAGTCTACAGGCCATACAATACAGACATAGACACTTGTTTCATGCAATGGTCCAGTCCCTACCTCTTACCTTAAGATACGTACATTTGCATGGACTGGACCATTGTTAATCTCGTTGAGATTATACTAATCTCAAGTATAATCTCAACGAGATTAGACCACCCATTGCATGAAACAGGTGCTTGTCATTGTGCTACAGCCTACACTGTCACTGTACAGGCCGCTAAATTCGTGAAATGCGATACAAAATCTCCGTTGTACCTGTTTATTCCGAGTGGGATCTCATAAAATTTAAACATATTAAAAATGGAATTACAAAGAAAATATCTTTTTGCTTTTCCATGAGGACTGGCATTTCTGTAAAAGTCCCTTTTCTTAATTTTACATGGGCGCTGACATCTTGGATCGTTCTGTTTACGTTTTTTAATAATGAAAAGGGGGTGGCAGATTACGAAATAAAATATTATATTTTTTAATTGATTTAAAATTGCCATTTTTAAAAAGTTGAATAAATAATTATTAAATGTTTTTACTTTGTACAAAAAATATTGAAGTTTCTTTCTACAAAAATTAAAAAATTATATTATCATAAAAAAAGTTTAACCCTTTGAATGGAATAGTCCACTCTCGTCAAATCTCATGTTATTTGCGAGAATCGAATATAAACTTCCCTCCATCTATCTACTAAGCTAACAAATAAAAAGTAAGAGGATTAAGTTTACAAATTTGACAATGGTAGGTATGTGGGTGTAGTCATCATCACTAGCAAGAACTAGTCACTGTCATTAATGTCATCCATTGTTTTATATCTATTGTGTATCCAAGCAACACTAATATTAATTTTATCTGAAATGTTTTCAATAAAATTAAAAACCCCAGTCAGGCTCAGTGGCTGTAATTTGTAAATTTACTGTCCACATATCATGTACTATCAGTGACAGTGTAATAAGACAAGACAACTCTATTTAAGCCAATCATGGTGCCCAAATAATGAGCATGTCAATGAAATGATAAAGAAACAAATTAATTAAATTGTAATGTACAATGATTGTTTGATTAGAAAATATCAAATAAAGAAAAAGGGAAGTGCTTATAAATGTTACAATGCATATACAGATATAAAGGAATGCAGGACAAAATCCTTTATTTCATTATTCCAGCACTTTGACTTTTATCCCCAATCGGACATCACCAATTGATTCTAGTAAAGCGGTACACGTAACTATAAAACAGTGATCTGATTTGTAGTGTGACTGGCTAGTAGTCTGACAGCATATTGTAATAAACCATCCTGAGTACAACAAATATTTTAAAATGGTTGTGATGCATTCACCTTGAATTGTTTTCCATTTTAATGGAAAAGTTGACAACAAATAAATTTGTTTTCAGAATCTTTTATCATTGACAAACATGTATTACTCAGAATTATAGGGGTGGTCGTGATCGTATGATAGTTGGTTTTACAACTGCATGTGCAATCGGTGCTTGTCACCACCAAAGTTGTGAGTTCGAACCCCATTGATTCATGGCGAAGTGTACTTGATACAAGTGATAAAGTTTGTCCGTGACTTTCAACAATTCTGTGGTTTTCTCTACGGTTTCCCCCACCAATAAAGCTAGCCGCAACTATATAGCTGAAATATTATTGAAAGTGGTGTTAAACACCATAAACCAACCAATCAACCACAAAAGTAAGTGCAAAAAAAATTAATTTTATGTAGTTTTCTGTACTAGGTCTAGTATACCACTGTGCATTTATCTTCATAACCAACTAACAGACAATTTAAACATCTCATATGACTTATAGAATTTCTATTAATAGATTGATATCACAATGACGTCAACATTGCCCATGTTTTTTATTTTCAAAATTTGTTACTGACATTTTCAGTTTTAAAATTTCTAACAAAGCAGACTTTTTGAAATTTGTTTTCAATATGCAGGACATAGGTCCTGCACCCAATAATTTTCTGCAGGACCTACATGTACTGAAATTGTGCAGGACCTGAATTTTCTCCTGAAGAAAAAGTTTTGAAGAGGTGAAGAAAAAAACGAAGGGACTTTTAGAACCGGAATTTACAAAATTCTAAAATTTAAACGGAATCGGTGATGGGAACAATACAAACCTGACCCGCCATGTTTTCAAATATAAACACGAAATGGTCACGTTGATGAATCACAGCTAGTTTAAACTATAAAAATACACCATGGAAACAGTTGCATGTTTAAGAAGTAAATGTAATTTGAAGCAGAATCTAATTCCGAGTTGACCGTGATCGTTCTGGCATACCAGTTGCATTTCCGATTTCCGGTGCAAAACAAAAAAATTTGTCGGACACCCGGACTGGCATACTTGGCAGTATTGTCGGTCCTTGTGATTTTCTGCCCGCTCGGTCCAACAGTCCGACGAATTTCAAAAAGTCTGACAAAGAAGTCAGCCTCTCACTTTTTCTTTGGAGATTTTGGCACTAGAAATGTCTCTTTTGCTATCCTATTGCACTTGCAGACAGAGGTGGATATGGTGCTTTGTGGAGTTGATAGAGAGATAGTGATGGGCAATCGGTTTAGAATAATAATCGATTAAATAATCGAAGAGGCATAATCAATTAAAATCAGAATTTAAAAAAAAAATGTTATTTGTAAGTTAAATCAAGGAGAAAACCTTACTCATTTGTATGCAAAGTTAACATGCCTGTACCAAGTCAGGGCCATTGCGGTTTCCCAGTTTCCCGGTTGTTGACTGATTTTGTCTGTTTATTGATTTATGAGTTTTGAATTTCCCTTTGGAAGATTGCTCAGTGTTCGGTAATTTTGTTATTACCCTTATTGAAACTAATCGGAAAAAATGTTCCATTGCTGCTAACAAAATAAAATGAAAGTAGCCTAGTAGGTTGAAAATACTCCCATGATCTTCCTATTGGTATATTGGTAAATGATTCAGATTATACAACATCTGCATTGATCGTTATCTCGAAATTGACAGAGCCATTGCGAAATTTTGAATTATCCGAAATTTAACTTAAAGGAAGTCGGGGATTAATGTTTTGATCATGGCTTCATTGTTTTTGCTACACTCAGGGTGTCACAGCATCAAGCTCTTTAAAATTTGTCATTACATAATATATGATTATCACTTCTGTTCAAAGCTTCAATTCAGAAATCCAATTGATTTCTTTACAAATGATAATAAACAGTTGACACCTTGACAAATTTGTTAATTGATTTAAATGATTATTTTAACATACAGAACATAATCTGAATGGATTTGTATATTAGGGACTGAAAAGTTACTTTGAGAAACTGGAAATTTCTGAAATTTTTTGACTAAATCGAAATTTTGAGTAAACTGAGTTTGACATAAAGGAGATTTAACTCACTGTATAAAAAAAAATAATGTTGGAAACTTAATGCCATTTATTGCATACATGTACAAAAATGTACACGTAGTTTTAACAGTGGCATAATTCCAATAATTTCATGACCCTATATATGGATGCCTTTTTCTCACATGAAACCTACAGTACAGTCAGAGACATTGCATGATAAATCACAGTGATAGACATACAAATGTATATCACTCATCTTGGTGATTTGGATACAAATGTATATCTTTTGTTCTATTAAATACAGTGAAACCTGTCTAAACAGAACTTCCTTGGGACCAACTTTTGTGTTTGGAATAGACAGGTGTTCAGTTTATACAGGTTAAATTAACAAAGATTTCCTACATTATTAGAACTTTATTTAAAGTTCAGTTTATGCAGGATTTCGGTTTATTCAGGGTTCGATTTAAACAGGTTTCAGTGTATATCTTCAAAATTTCTTTTACATTTCAAGTGTTACTTACTATCGCTAAAAGGCATATCAAAATAAGTAAATAGATTAAACAGACTAAAAGATATATCAGTATCACTAAGAAGAGTGATACGTCTATCACAGTGATTTATCACGCTATGTCTTTGACTGTACACTACTGTACATGTGTGACAAGCATATTCTATGTGAGGTACCAATATGAGATTTATGCATCTCATATCACATGACCTTTTTTTTTTTGGTGTCGCAATGCGAAAAATGTTGCATCACAATCTGAAAATATTGCATTATAATTATAAACCATATCTCCGAATCTTTCAAACATGTTAAACTTGTGATCATTGTATTAATAGTTGTTTATTTACTGTTTTACCGCATTGGTGGTATAATGGTTAGCGTGCTCGACTCGAATGTGGTAGATCGTGAGTTCGAGCACCGATCAGGTCAAACCAATGACAATAAAATTGGTATGTGTTGCTTCTCCACTAAGCATGCAGCATTAAGGAGAGAGAGAGAGCAAAGAATGGTTGGCTCGGAATCAGGATAATGTGTCCAAGTGGGGCGACGTATCTATCTACAAGCCATTCGGGCCAGTACTTATGAGAACTTTACTGGCCCGAAAGTAAATTGACCAAATCTGACATAAATTGAAAGAAAGTAATGAAAAGCATCATGATATCACATGTTTATCCTCTTGAATAAAATAAATATGAGTCTTTCTGTTTGGAGCTCCTCCATTTCGTTCTCCTCATCCTCATCACTCCACCCCCTTCATCTTCACTCAGTCTCTTGTCATGTACTGGTACATGTAAAATCATTACGTTCAAGCCTTGGACGTATTTGAGGGAAACAGGTCAAAACACCCACTTTTATTCAGAATAAAAATTATTTTACCAAAACGCTCCCAATTTTGTTTGCCAAAATGGCATGTTTAATAAAAAAAAAATTCTACTCAAATGATGATATCATGTGTGATGTCTTGTAATTTAAGATTTGTCTGGTAAATTTATATACTGTCTTGTTCTAACTACTTTATTGCAACTGATACAACATTCACTTTCCATGATAAATGGATAATGTTATCATGCCACTGCCAGAATCATGTTATAAATATACTTTCCAGTATTGAGTAAGGCTTGACCAAGCCATTGTTATCAAAGCTTAAACTTGCTTCTCAAAATTCTTTTGTTGGCTTTGTCCTTTTCTTTTTCACAATACCTTGGCTTGTGTCTGTTTTTTTACTTTATTAATTTACCAGTAATTAAACTCATCAAAAACCATTGGCATGGATCAAGACATATAATTGTAATAATTAATGAAACATATAAATTTAATTAAATGCAATCCTCATTAATTAAATTTATAACTTTAATAAATAGATCAATGCAAATATAATTAAACAAAAACAATATTTGTTGTTACTTTCACAACTTAAAAAAATATGCGAACAAATACGAATCGCGGGAAGACATTTATTAACATTTGAATCACAAAAGTTAAATTATTTTTTTAAAAAGTGGGTCCGGAGTTTTGACATGTAGTCGTATTTGAGCCATGTCAGGTCCCTTTTCCAGATTTCTAGTAATTTTCTATCCCTTATCTCCTCATACCCCCTTTTTAAAAATGTTTTTCAGCACACTTTCATTTCTGTAAACAACCGGGGTAGGGCCCCATAAAAATATTTAAATAAATTAGCCATAGGTTTTATTTTTTTTATGCCGGAAGTTAAACAATATGGAAGACAAGACAGTATGCCCCAAAATGATTCGACCCTGGGTTTTAAATGGATGAAAAAAATCACACAAAATATTGTGTAGTCATACATGTATATTCGTAATACATATTAAATAATCATACTTATATTACTGAAGATTACACTAGTTTGTGTTTGAGCATAATTTGTAATCATTTTTTTTTTTTTTTTTAAATGATGTCAGCTTTGTTACGGTCCGAGTTTTACATAATGATGAAAAGACATTGGGGTGAAAACATATCTATTTACCACATGCGCAAACTGCTATTTACGATTCTGAGGTAAAGTTATTTTTAAGACGAGGAAAATCCCGTCAACTTGGTCATGGCTGAACGCAGTTGTTCGATTTGAATGCAATAAATCAGCAATTGACGTGATCATTAATTTTTTTATGAAAAATTTTCCACAAGCCAATCAGACTTGTGGTTTTGAAATTTCCACTGGCCAGACAAAAAAATCACTGGCTGCGGGCCATCGGACCACCGCTAATTTCGAACACTGTGTTGTTTCAGTGAGCTGGCACTATTAAAATCCAGCTAAGTGTGTTGGTCTAGTACAAAACGGACCTCATCATCATTTCATTGAAAATTAACTTGGTCTCGCCATGATATAGATGAAAAATTGCTGAGTTGGCATTAAACAACAATCACTCACTACCTCACTATTTACTGTTTTATTATTTTTCATAAAACCACATGGATTATTATTAGAAGTAAAGCCATATTTTTCTATTGGCAGCCATTTTCAAATTAATTATCTGATAATTTGTCAAATGATGTGAGAAATTAAGTAATCAGTGATGGTCAACAATGTGAGATAGGGGGACAATTCCACCCTCAGGTTCACATTTCCTTTCGTAGGTAGGAAACTTGGCAAGCCTCATTTCTGACTTGAAAATATGAAGCCCTTGGGACGGGTGGAATTGTCCCCCCATCTCACATTGTTGACCATAATTTATTATTATAATCACATGCAGCTCAGGGATACTTGTAGCAATTTGATTTGACGAGTCCAGAAGACATTTCTGAACATTTGGGGGAGTTCCAACTGAAAATGGTGGGTCAAGGACTCATCTAGGTGAGTTGTATGGATCTCTGTTGGCAAATCTAGAGTTTCTGACTTGAAAGTGTCAAGCCCTGGGATGGAATTGTCCCACATTGTTGACCATGATTTATTATTATAATCACATGCAGTTGTCACCTTTCTGTGGTTGTCATGCATGCATGGAAAAGCTCATTTTATGAACTGGTATCTCTGCTTTGCATAATTTATGATGCACACACAGCAGGTGCACTGTGTGTTATAAATAAAGTATGTAATAAAAATAAACATCCACAAATAAAATTAAGGGCAAAAACTAAATTTCCACATGTACAGGTGTGAAAAGCAGGTGTTATTAAATCCTCAGAAACAATTTTGAGATGGCCACCACCACATGACATAGCTTTGAAAGGATCTAATCCTCAGAAACAATTTTGAGATGGCCACCACCACATGACATAGCTTTGAAAGGATCTAATCCTCAAAAAACAATTTTGAGGTGGCCACCACCACATGACATAGTTTTGAAAGGATCTAATCCTCAGAAACAATTTGGAAATGGCCACCACCACATGACATACATTTGTAGCTTTGAAAGGATCTAATCCTCAGAAACAATTTTGAGATGGCCACCACCACATGACATAGTTTTGAAAGGATATAATCCTCAGAAACAATTTTGAAATGGCCACCACCACATGACATAGTTTTGAAAGGATCTAATCCTCAGAAATAATTTTGAGATGGCCACCACACATGACATAGCTTTGAAAGGATCTAATCCTCAGAAATAATTTTGAGATGGCCATTACCACATGACATAGTTTTGAAAGGATCTAATCCTCAGAGATAATTTGGAGATGGCCACCACCACATGACATACATTTGTAGCTTTGAAAGGATCTAATCACCAGAAACAATTTGGAGATGGCCACCACCACATGACATAGTTTTGAAAGGATCTAATCATCAGAAACAATTTTGAGGTGGCCATCACCACATGGCATAGTTTTGAAAGGATCTAATCCTCAGAAATAATTTTGAGATGGCCACCACCACATGACATAGTTCTGAAAGGGTCTCATACTCAAACAATTTGGAGATGGCCACCACCACATGGCATAGTTTTGAAAGGATCTAATCCTCAGAAACAATTTTGAGATAGCCACCACCACATGACATAGTTTTGAAAGGATCTAATCCTCAGAAGCAATTTTGAGATGGCCACCACCACATGACATAGTTTTGAAAGGATCTAATCCTCAGAAACAATTTTGAGATGGCCACCACCACATGACATAGTTTTGAAAGGATCTAATCCTCAAACAATTTTGAGATGGCCACCACCACATGACATAGTTTTGAAATTATGGCGAGTCCCACCATAGTAAGGATATAAAATTTTAAAACCTTGCAGAGTCCCAACAGAAAATGGTGACTCTAAGACTCATCTCGAGGCGAATTTCAAGGATCTGTGCCGATATAATATGGCTATAAATATAGAGCTCTGTAAGCTTATGTTGTATATATATTCTGCTTAATACCGATAATTCAATGCAAAAAGGGCTGTCAGAAAAAAGCTTGTATCTATTATGTCAGCAGTAGAATATATCTTTTGTTATATATGAGTATGACCCCTTTATTTAGCTGTTTATAACAAATGTAGCAACATTTGGATAAAAACATTTTATTTTAGTTTCTAATGGAACATTAAACTTGAAAAAAACTGTAGTATTGATTTATTTTGTTACAATGTACAATGTACCAGCAATATAGATAAAACCCTCATTTTAACCAGATATTAATTACATACATCATAGATATAGCTAAAATGTATATTAACCAATATTTTATTGTTAATATTGGTTTTGATACTTAATAAAAAAAATAATTATGATTTGTTTATTTTTGTATAGGAATAATTATGTGGATGATGTGTAATCAAACATGTATTAAGAGGTCACCTTTGGGTTTAATTTTGTGACTAACAAAAAGGTGACCTTTTAATACAAGTGACCTTTTATTACAGGTGATCACAGGACTATATGTAACGTGTACAATACAGTTAAGCCTGCTTTAGGGACCACCTCTATTAAGCAATAACTTGTATTGTGTGACCTTAATTTTTATATCCCTTCACAGTGCATTTCATATCAATTAAGCCTGTATTAAGTGACCACCTGTCTTATGTGACCATATTTCACTGTTCCCTTGGAAGGTCACATGACAGGTTTGACTGTACAAATTTTTACAATAGTCACAGAAACATTTTTCTTTTGACATCCATCACACATAATTTAGTTCGTTATCATAATGCATAAATTCTAACATTATTAATTTCACTACTTTTTCAAGAAATAAGGTGTTCTAAAAACAGAGGCCCCTAAGTCGGCTTACCTGGGCGTCTTAGGTTTATATAGTATAAACCAGGTGTGGTTGAATAAATTATAGTTATTAAAAAAAAAAAAACAAATATGACGAAAAACATGATTGGTTTATTAACTATGAACATTTGTTAATGGCACTTCAAGAGACTGACAATCACTTGGTCAATTTTACAAAAGTGACGGAAAACAAATTAGTTTAGCCTATTAACATGTGTCGAGAACAATCACTAAGTATTGACGTGTTAAATGTACCCCGTCAATATAATATAATGTACCTACCATCGATATAAACACAAAAAATCATTTTTAACAAGATGTTAATGACACATCAGAAATATAGTATATTAAGGAATATTTGATTGTTGTTATTGGTTTTGTTACTTAATGTAATAGTCGTATAATCAATACACAGAAAACACAATCGTATACAAGGAAGACAAACAGTCTAGTTAGGAATATGATATTGACATGGTCTACGAAGAATGCATTTCAACGACTTCATTTCATTTCGTATAAACTATTGAATCGAAGAAAAGGTTAGTTGTGAGAGAATTTTTTTTTTTCACAGAAAATGTATTTCAGCGTCTTCATTTATTTTATCAGTAATTATTGAATCGAAGGAAAGGTTAGTTTTGAGAGAGAGGAATATTTATAGAAAATGTATTTCAGCGTCTTCGTTCATATTTTTTAAAAACTTGAATCGAAGGAAAGGTTAGTTTTGTGAGAGAAAAAATATTTTAGCGTCTTCATTCATTTTGTAAACTATTGAATTGAAGGAAAGGTTAGTTTTGTGAGAGAAAATGATATTTACAGAAAATGCATTTCAGCGACTTCATTCATTTTGTATGAAAAATATTAAAGGAAAGGTTAATTGTGATTTTTTTTTTTTTTACAGAAAATGATTCATTTTAAATTAAAAAAAAATCATTAAAGGAATGTTTAGTCAACAAGAGAGAAAAAAAAATACATATAATGTAAATATGTATATGTATGTAAATATATTTTTTTTACGCTGAATTTATACTGGATTTTATTTATTACAGTATTTCTGAGCTATGGGAAAAGTAAAGTGTAAGATACAGCTGTACCAACAGGGATAGAGTCTTATGGAGACTAAACAGGTAAGATAAAATTACAAATTTTAGAGGAATAGTTTGAAACCTGTGTAAACCGAACACCGAATAAACCGGAATCTTGTATAGAGCAAAGTTAAATACAGTCCCAATGTAGGAAATCTTCGTTGATTTAACCTGTATAAACCGAACACCTGTCTATTCTGAATACAATTGTTTGTTTCAAAGAGGTTCGTCTTAGACAGGATTCACATCACACTTGCCCACTTGCCTGAAGCCTCGGACAAGTAAAACTGGTTTCGGAGTTCGGACAAATGAAAATTATGAAAGAATTTGTTTGAATAAATAGAACAGTTTTCTAAATTTGGCTTTCGGGCAAGAAGGTAAAAAAATTTAAGGCAAAGACTGCTGTGCAACATATTATTGATATACATGTGTGAAAATAGTATGAATTAATTGATTTATAGAAATATGCAAAAAGTATTCAAGTTCATCATTGTAATTGTTTTACTAATTTAAAATTTTTCAAAAGATTATTTCAAGGTTAATTCTTGTTCTATTCTGATTATTTTTCATTTTTTCATTTTAATAAAAGCAAAATTAAATATATTACCGGTATCTTCTTCTTTCAGCAAAATTTTATTATGTACTTTAAAAGTTTACGAGTTATTTAAGCACAGAATTTAATTTCAAATGTCAAAAACACAATACAATGATAATACTTTTTAGTATCAATGATTATAAGTTTGTGTTTAAATCGTGACTATTTCAAAACCAGGCTTCAAAAAATTATTTGATAATAACAGAAAATTACATACATTACATTTTTGCTTTTGTCAATATATATTTTGATAAAAGTCAGAAAAAAATTGACCCACAGAAAAACTTTTTGAAAAATATGCAATTTGAAATGAAATATATAAAAAAAAAAATACAGTGACAAATACTTTAAAATACCCAAGTACTGTTGAAAAAAAATCAAGATTATAATGAAAGATGAGGAGACAATAGTGGTTTCAACCCCCACCTACACCCCCATTGTGTTAATTTCTTCCTCCCTTTTGTGTGTCCATTGGTAAGAGAAATCATTGAAAGGTTGCTTTAACATTTTGTACCAACATTGTATATAATATAAATAAAAAATAGTTTTCTCTGAACACTCCGGTTTTCTCCACCAATAAAACTGACCACCACTATATAACTAAAATATTGTTGAAAGTGGCATTAAACACCATAACTCTAACCCTGGATAATAAAATAACCAACATGCCTCAGATAGAAACAAAAAGATAAGTGTTGGAAATCGACCTCATATTTATGAATTGAGGGGGTCGTCATGGTCATTGGATTTACAACTACCTGTGTAATCAGTGCTTATCACCACTAATGTTGTGAGTTCGAATCTCGCTTTTGGTGAGGTGTACTAGATACAAATTTATGTGATCAGACCCCGGTGCCACAAAACTTGAGAATTTACTTAAGTCTGAGAATATTCTCAAATAAGGAAATACTCAAATTTGATTGGCTGAGAACACAGATTTGAGCAAAAAAAAGTTTGCTCTGCAAAGAAAAAGTTTTGTGTTATCGGGGCACGGTTTGTCAATGACTTGCGACAGGTCGGTGGTTTTCTCCAGTTTCCTTCATCAATAAAACTGACTGCCACGATATGACTGAAATATTGTAGAGCTACCATTTTGTAGCTAGCTGCAATCAGACAGAAATTTTAGCTATAAAATTCTAACCTTAATGCACCATTCTTATAATTATTTGGTCAGACTTGGCAACCTTTTTATCTACTATAAATATTGGTGATATAAAACTGTTTTATCACGATCAAGTAGCGCTTTTTTTTTTATGCATTTAACACAATTTATATAATTGAGCCAACAGTTGTATCGTTTTTATAATCCTGAGACAAAAGGAAGCTTGCAAACCTCATAGGAGTGATTATTGAAATTAAGTCGTCTTTTTCTTTTTTCTCCCCCGAGTTCTGTGTGTGCATACATATGGCTATGATATACAATTGTAGAAAAAGTTATTGATTTTCTGTTACTAGTTGATTAAAACAAACTGAATTAATGGAATTTTGATTTGTCTGTTTTATTAAACATACTTCAAGACCCCTTTATTGTTTGACAATGTTCGGGCGAATATTTACGTTTTTGATATTAACGCATTTTGACGAGTATCCGATGAAAGTAATTGAGGCACAGCTACGGAGCTGAGATATTATCGATCGGTTGGCAGAGATTTTTTAGGGATTAGACGATACTGAATTGGAATAATTCCGCAAGAAATGTAGATCAATATATTTACTATATATTTAACTATGCAGGATTTTGGATACTTATATGTAAGTTTATGTTATATTTTTGGGGTTTCCTTTTAATATGGTATTGTGCATATTATAAATATTCGCAACATATGCTGCATCTTAAATCTGAAATAAAATTTGCATATCTTCAAGACATCATTTATGGCAGACAAAATTTGTTACAGATATCCTTGCTGTTTCAGACTGGAATCCAATTTGCCAATATAAGAAAACATTTTAAACATCTGTGTGTACAATGTGTGTGATATTTTTGCAAGAACTGTAACTTAGGATACCTGAGAACAGAAGTGATTTTGATTTCATCCACATCTGGTATAAAATTAGAATTTTCTTTTTCTTCAAATTGTGGAATAAATTGAAATACAAAAAAAAAAATACTACACTGTCAGAACAGTTCAAATATCTAATCGATCTGTACAAATGTATGTGATATTTTGCATTAGTCACTTACGATACTCAAGATATGGTTTTGATTTCATTCACATCTGGTATAAAAAAAATATATAATTTTCTTTTTCTTCAAATTGTGAAATAAAATTAAAAAAAACAAAAAATAACACTCTGTCGGAACAGTTAATGAATATGATTGATCTTAACAATTAGTGCATGTATCTAAAAAGTTTCAAAATATATCTGAACACATAACATGGAAATACTATTGAAATTGGCACAAATCATCATTGTAATACATGTACATGTACATGTAGCTGTACAATTTCAAACTTGCACAATTGAAGATTCCAAGGGCTACAAATATTAATTAAATTTTACAATTGAACTAATTTTAGCATCAATTGTAACTGAGAAATTATCAAAAAATAGCATTAATACAAAATGTAATTATTGTGATATATATTCAAGTTTTAACAAATTAGGCCCCTGGTTTCCAAGACGTTGTCATGGTATACTGTAATTTTAAAGTAGGCTACAATGAGAAAAATAAAACAAAAATCTTTGTAAAAACCAGTAATGGACATGTCAATATCTTATACATGAAGAACCTCTGGTTTATTTTAGGTTTTGGAGCTGTCGATGTCGTGATCGTATGGTAGTTAGATTTACAACTGCCTATGCAAACACTGAAGTTTTGATTTTGAATCCCGCTCATGGCGAGGTGTACTTGATACAATACTATGTGATAAAGTCAATGACTTGCAACAGGTCAGTGGTTTTCGCCTGGTACTCTGGTTCCCTAAAACAGTAAAACTGACTTGCACAATATAACTCAAATATTGTTGAAAGTGGCATTGAAGATCATAACCCTAATTCCGAACCCTCTTCTATTATTTTTTTTCATCACAAGATTGCTTTTTTTTTCTTTTTCTTTTTTATATTGATTTACAATTATTTTTTTCATGCAGTCTTCGAAATTAGACTTTCGAATTTACTGGGCAGAAAGCTTCAAAATTAGAATATTTATATAGATTCTATTGAAATTTTTTTGCAAAAGTCACTGGTCCGAATCAATTTTCACTGGCCGTGGGCCACCGGACCACTGCTAAAGTCGATGACTTCATGTCATGGAATCATCTACTTTTTTTTTTATTTATATTGGCCAACATGATAAATAAATATATTTGTTTGAATTGATTATTAGCTTTTTTCTGGATTCTGGGCCAGAAAAAAACCCCAAATGTTATCTGATTTTTTTTTTTGTGGCCTCTTTTTAAATTAACATGACAGCATTACGTAGAAACAAGATAAGAATGACCTCTTATAGATACATGTGTAAATGGTATTTGGACATGAAGTGATTTTAAGTCAGTCAAGTAATATAACATGAAATTTACTTTAAGTCACAACTGAAGACCATTGTCAACATCAAACCCTTTGTTTTGTATTACGGTTTCTATATTTAGATGTAATACCTTTCAAGAATATTGTTTATTTCAAAAGTTGAATAACATCATTATAGATTGGAAACTTCGTATTATAATCCATTAATTGTTTTTATTCAAACGAAGCTGTAGACTGTCATTGACTAATATATTGGTCAAGTTTCTTGTCAGGAAATAGTTTTCAATATCTTCCGGAAAATAGGAAGCGTCATCTAGCTGAAAATAATTTACAGAGAATTTTAAAGGTGGCAACTTATTTCCGTCAACTGTAAATCATTTACGTATAATTTATACATATCTGTAATTGCCATTTGAGATGCAATTATCAAGAAGTGGAGGGTTATTAGGATCCCATTAACCTGTTTGACCCCCTTCTCTGAAACCGCTGGACCCTATTAAACCAAATTTGGCTGAGATGGTGCTTGGGTGGTCCCCTTTTACAATTATATCTGAGAGCTTAGCCCTCCATTCAAGATGGCGACTGTTACTAAATATAGATTTTTTTTTAAATTGTCTATTGTTGGTTTATTATAGGTCAAAATGAGATTAGCTTTTAACAGCACCTACATGGCAATGAGTAGTTAGTTTAGCATCTATTTTGGGTTTTTCTTATGATTTTTTTTTCAATCGATATATACTGAATTTGTATTTTTTTAGGAGAAAATCACCTTAAAATCTTCTGCTCATATTAACTTTTGATTTAAGATGGCTGCCATTACTATATTAGCAGAAATTTCAAATGGCCAAAAAAAAATCAGCTGAAATTTTTGTATGAAATTAAGAAGTCCAGAGGAGCAATTACCGGTACAGGCTCCTGAGAATTTTGAATCTCTATTTGTATCTTGATGCATGTAAATATTCAACTTAAATGTGCTATAGTTGGTAGCATCAAAAGTGTTTTGCAAACACAAAAATAAAAATATAGTTTAGCTTAAAACTGATATTAATAATGATAATGATTTACAAGAATTCTGTCCTTTTTTTGTCTTCTGTCGAAAAAAAGCAGGACTTTCCTTCAAATTAATATCAACTTGGCTTATGTATCTTTGATATTAATGCTGCCATCTTCGATCTTTTTCGTTTTATATATATCAATTAAATACTATGACAGATTGCCAGCCACTCCTTAATGCTAAGACTTTATACAGGGATTGACTTAAGACAGGTACTTATTTTTACAACATAAATCATTTTGTGGAGCTCACCATTGGCTCTTATAGAAAATAAAATGTCTAAATGATAACAGCTTCCCAAATGGTAAGTAAATGAAAATTATTTTGTATGAGGGAAACGGGAAAATTGTGAATTTTTTATTTTTTTTTTGGATGATTCATTCTAGGAAAAGAACCTATTCAGGAACAGAACATTTAACTTTGGAGAGGGGGGATTTCTATGTTTTTTTCATCCGAGACACACAAAAAAAATCACCCGAAGGTTTCCAGTGAAACAAATAAGAATTTTTTTTTTGCAATTTTTACTCAAATTTCTTGATGAAAAAACTGTAGGCTCAGGTTATTTATTTTCTTGCATCTTTCAAGTCAATTTATTCTTTTCTATAAAATTTGGCAACAAGAAAAACAGTACAGCCCCGCCTCTAGAAGTGAAATGGTCGTTCCTTACAATGAAACTCTGTAAAGACTTTTTTACTGTGATGTAAACATTTACTTACAATACGTCCCTTTAGGGATGAAGACGTTACGTTGTACAATGAGACTTTTTTTTTTTTTACCATTGTTTAAGCATTTACTTACAATATGTCCCTTAGGGATGAAGATTAAAACCAGCTAACAGTATAGTGACATTGATTTTCTTTTAGCTTTGCAGGAAAAAAAAATTTTTAGTCTTTGATCGGGGAATAAGATAGGTAGTCGGGAATACCAATAGAGAGGAGACACGAAAACACAAAATATGATTACATCAGTAATTGTCTTGTCATCTTAAATAACCATGGAAGATAATGTATTGACAAAAACGAAGAAAACGAATCAATAAATGCAGTAAAATAACAGAGAAATGGAAATTTGTCAGTGTCACTACTAAGTGGGTAATACATGTAATTTCAGGGCATCCATTGACACTTCATTAAGTCACGTTCGATAAGCCTGAAGCATTAAAAATACCGTAACATACATTACCTTGTGAAGCAGTTTGTGTTATACATGCAAGTTAACTGGTAACCTTAATATGGTTTCAATTTGTTACATTTTCAATAAACCTGAAGTATATTGGAAATACCTAAAATAGATATTTCTTTGTGAAGCAAATTTGCGTTAATTACATTTGGTACCGTTACCTTTTACTGATTCCGTTTGTTATAGTAAGAATAACAAGATATGATTATTTTTTTTTTAGCAAAAATCCCTTTTTCTTGCTCTTTATTCAACGTTGCGATCTGATTGCTGAATCATTTATGAAAGAGCAAGAATATTGTTATCTTTAATAAAGGCCTGATACTGAACAAAAAATCATCCAATCATAAACCTCAAAATGCATTGTGGGAATAATGAAAAAAGCATGAAAGACACTGTTAAGATTTTCCGAAAGCAGTTTTCATTGACTTATCGTGAGATCATCTGGACATGACCTCTTATGGAGTGTTGTCAGATGTTATGGGAGTGTAGCACAAGTTTATTATTCTTTTGATAATTGCACATAAGTAATATATCATTATTAAGACAGTAAATTTATATTCCGAGCACTGTCTGTCGATCGTGAGTGCAAATTCATTATATATAAAACAATAAATAGTTCCTTGGGATTACATTCAGCAAAATTTCTTTTTTGCTAAATGCGTGTTAACTCAGTTCAGTATATTACCAGTCTTCGTGCTAGCCCACTTGCCCGAAGCCCGGGACAAGTGAAAATTATGAAAGAATCTGTTTTGAATGAATAGAACATTTTTCTAAATTTGGCTTAGATGAAAAAAATTGAGTCAAAGACTACATTGTGTGTTACGACGATAAAAAAAAACAGCTCCTTGATCTTTCAATAGAATTTGTTTTTTGTTCTGAGGTGAATTCATGGTAAATTGATTAATTTTCAATATGTAATTGTTACACAGTGCTAATACTCTTTAATTTAGAGATATAAGATTTTTCCATTCATCACGACAGATTCTTGTCTTATATATTTGATTTTTGGTGTTTTAACGCCACTTTCAACAATATTTCAGCTATATCAGGGCGACCAGTTTTAGTGGTGGAGGAACCGGAGTACCTGGAGAGAACCACCGACCATGGGCAAGCAACTGGTAAACTTTATCACTTGTGGCTGTGAGTCTAGTGCACCCTTTTTAGCTCACCTGACCCAAAGGGTCATGTGAGGTATTGCCATCACTTGGCGTCCATCGTCCGTCCGTTAACTTTTTCATATTTTAATCTACTCCTCTGAAGCAACTGGACCAAATGGAACCAAACTTGGCAGAAAACATCTATATAAGGTCCTCTATAAAGTTTCTTCATTTCGTCCCATTCTGCCAACAAATATGGCTGCCAAGGGCAATTCTTGTTTCTGATTGGCTAATGTTTAAAAAATCTTCTCCTCTGAAACTGCTTGGACAAATGGAGCCAAACTTGGCAGGAAGCATCTATGTAAGATCCTATATAAAACTTCTTCATTTTTTTCCATTCGGCCAACAAACATGGCCACTGTTACTAAAAATAGAACATATGGTAAAATTGCAGGTTTTTGGGTAATAACTCAAAAACCGTTAATAATATCAAAAATCTGACATGGGGTAAAAATCTACCTACCCTGCAATTTTGAAGTAAATCTGATTACCCATCTTGGAGTTATTGCCCTTTTTTCATCAAATTTTTAAAAATTTAGTATTTTTCTACCTTTATTTCAAAAATTATAAGAGATAGATGTTAAGTTTAAATTGCAAAATGTGCATCATGTCAAGATCTACCTACCCTGCAATTTTGAAGTAAATCTGATTACCCATCTTGGAGTTATTGCCCTTTTTTCATCAAATTTTTAAAAATTTAGTATTTTTCTACCTTTATTTCAAAAATTATAAGAGATAGATGTTAAGTTTAAATTGCAAAAATGTGCATCATGTCAAGATCTACCTATACTGCAATTTATAAGTAAATACCATTACCCATTTTGGAGTTATTGCCCTTTTTTCATCAAATTTTTTTTTAATTTTAATACTTTTCGTCTTATATTTCAAAAACTATAAGAGATAGATGTTAAGTTTAAATTGTAAAAATGTGCAGCATGTCACAATCTACCTACCCTGCAATTTTGAAGTATATCCCATTACCCATTTTGAAGTTATTGCCCTTTTTTCATCAAATTTTAAAATTTTTAATACTTTTCGTCTTATATTTCAAAAACTATAAGAGATAGATGTTAAGTGTAAACTGAAATATGTTCAGCTTGTCAAGATCTACATGCCCTGCAATTTTGAAGTAAATCTTATTATCCGTCTAGGAGTTATTGCCCTTTTTTCATAATTTTTTAGCTCACCTGGCCCAAAGACATTATCTTTTATGTATAAATATAGAAAACAGTTAAGGTAATGATTATCTCCCTTTGAAATTTGCTTCAGTATCATTCTATTGTCAGGTGAGCGATACAGGCTCAGTGGGCTGAGCCTCTAGTTTGTAATTTGCAAAGCCGGGCACGAACCCACACCGTATTGGTGATAGGCTTGTATGAGTTGTTAAGATCCAGCGACCTAACTCATTGAGCCACCCGGGCACCTCTTGTATACAAAATGTAGAAGCGAGGTAAAAAAAAAAAAAATTTGACCTAGGTATCCTAATTTTTTTCAAGAATGTTATCTGAAAACAGGTATTTTTTACTTGGCCTATTATTGCACATTTAGAATGAATTAAATCCCTTGAACTTAAAAAAAAAATCAATGTTTTTTTTTATGGTTAGCTAAAAAATGTCTGTCACCACACAGCAAAAAAGAATGATAGTTTTATTATACAGAAGTGTTACTGCAATGTTATTTTTATCTGTGTGAATTTTCAGCATGTCATTTAATGTGATCATCCAGGTGTGATTTTCGTCACTTTGATTAAGACTTGATTACGGAGATATCATATGATATACAAAAATGACCTCAAACATTTGAAAGAGAAAAAAAACAATTTCCCGATAGACAGCAATAATGATTGATTCATCATAGATTTTAATTAATTTTAATCCCTGATAATGAAAATAAAACCTCTACGGATCCGTGAATTTAGATGAGAGCAGATTGCTTTAGACAAGAAAATAATAGCCAGTTTACACATTGATAGTATTGATCATCTGACAGACAATGAGAAAAAGGGTAAAAGTGAATATCAATCGGGAGACGAACATCGGTGTATTGAATGGCTGACAAAACGTAGAACTGTGAGACGAAGTTGTTTGATACAGTTCTGCGTAGATTTAGTTTGACAGTTGTTTTGTTAAGTGAACATTATAGTATTGTTTAGTTCAACCTAGTCAACTCTACAGCAAACTTTGACATCTAGCGAATTCTAGCTAGCTCTTTTCATGGTCATAGTACACATGTTAGTTGACATGAGTTCAAAGTCCCTGTCCTTGACCTAGTCAACTCTATGGTGAACTTTGAACTCTAGTGAACTCTGACTGTTATCATGGTTATAGTACACATGTTAGTTGACAAGAGTTCAAAGTCCCTGTCTTTGACCTTGTCAACTCTACATTGAACTTTGAACTCTAGCTGTTATCATGGTTATAGTACACATGTTAGTTGACAAGAGTTCAAAGTCCCTGTCCTTGACCTTGTCAACTCTACATTGAACTTTGAACTCTAGCTGTTATCATGGTTATAGTACACATGTTAGTTGACAAGGTCAAAGACAGGGACTTTGTTGATTATCTTTAGATACACAGGTGGACGGGAACAGTTTTGTTTGAGGGTTGAAAAATGCTTTAAGTTAAAATCATTGCTAGCAGTTTACATGTACTTACTGCTTAAAACTAATGGTGTGAGTTCGAATCCCACCCAGGGGGAGGTGTACTCGGTACAACATTATGTGATAAAGTTTGTCAATGACTTGTGGCAGGTCGGTGGTTTTCTCCTGGTACCCCAGTTTCCTCCAATAGAACTGACCACCACGATATAGTTGAAATATTTTTGAAAATGGCATTAAACACCATAACCCAAACCCACTAAACACCATGTTGCTTAAATATAACCTATAGAGTAAAATTGTCATCAAATAGGTTTTTCTTTTTTATATGCCCGTCTTTAGACGGGACGTATTATGGTATACCAATGTCCGAGTGTCCGTCCGTCCGTTTCACATGTCGCGCTCTAACTTAAGAACCCCTTGGCCAATTCACTTCAAATTTCACACAGTTATTGGAATTGATGGTCTTACGGTCTGTATATAGTTTATGGTGAAATTTAAATTTTTCATTCCAGATTTATGGGACTTTATTCATCAAATTGTAGGCGATTTTTCGTATGTCGCACTGTAAATTGAGAACCCCTTGGCCAATTCACTTCAAGCTTCGCACAGTTATTGGAATTGATAGCCTTATGGTCTGTATACTTTTTGGTGAAATTTCAATTTTTCATTCCAGAGTTATGGGACCTTATTCATCAAATTATAGGCGATTTTTCGTATGTTGCGCTGTAAATTGAGAACCCCTTGGCCAATTCACTTCAAACTTCGCACAGTTATTGGAATTGATAGTCATATGGTCTGTATACTTTTTGATGAAATTTCGATTTTTCATTCCAGAGTTATGGGAAAGAAAGTCTTTACAAATATTGTATGAATGTTGACGATGGGCGTATCATGTGCTCTTGGCGCAGCTGTTTATTTTACAAATCAATTCATTTTCATACTGTTTGCATGTTCTCTTGTTTACTTGACTAAATTTTTCGGCCTGACATGTTGTTAATGATACAGTCTCCTGCAATATAAAACAAACATAAAACGTTACTTTGATGTATTCCCCAATAGGATTTTGTATTTGTTTATGAATACATCATGAGAGTTTTCCAGCATTGAAAGCAGACTATGTCACGAAATTTGTGCTGACTTAAACTGGGACCGTGGGTATAAATAGCTCTGGGCGGAGCAAACATTCAGATTGTTCTTTTTTTTTTTTTACCACGGAAATATCTCGAGGAGGAAAAATCATTGATAGATAGTTTCACAGTTACTTTTGGAGCAAAATATTTGACAGGCATGGTTACTAGTGTTCCTTCCTATGAAACTTTCAGTCTTATTAAAAAAAATATTCTTCATCAGTCTAAAATCTACAAATATCACTTTTTTTGAGTTATGTGACCTTTAGGTCACGTTGGTCATGTGACATACAATTTCATAAATACAAAATGTATGCTGTTCATATCAACAGGGATTTTTTATGATAAGCTCCACCCACAAATTTTATCGGTAGGCACTACTGCAAATTCCTCTTTAAGTACATCTTTTATTACATACATATGATACAAGGTTTTGTATCTGGTGGTTGTGACGGGTGAATCCCTCTCACGGTGAGGTGTACTCGATATAACATTATATGATAATTTTCGTCAATGACTTGCTGCAAGTCAGTGGTTTTATCCAGATACTCTGGTTTCTTCCATTAATAAAACTGATCGCCACGTTATAATATTTGAAATATTGTTGAAAGTGGTGTCAAACACCATAGTCCTTAACCCTTGTACCTATTGTTTTAAGTTCCGTATTTCCATAGATACATACTTATAATGTTAGATAACACTTATTCCATTCCGTTGTTTTTGTTTCCTTATCCATTTTCTTGTTTTTATTTCCTTATTCCATTGTACAGATCAAGTTAATATTGAAGGTTACCAGTATATAGTCCATAATGTATTAGAAACTTAGGTCCCACAAAAGGTTACAGGTAATTTTTTTTATTTATAAATGCATGAACCTGTAGATCTAGTTAGGTTGTAATATATGATAGGAAAAAACAATTAAATGAACTAAAAGGAGAATTTTCAAATTTGTTTAAAAGGAAAAAACAATTAAATGAACTAAAAGGAGAATTTTCAAATTTGTTTAAAAGGTATGTTGTAATATCAGTTCTTAATGAACTTTCCTCGTTCATGACTTATTACCAGGGTAGTAACTAGAGTAACATGACAGGGGCTACTAGTGGAGCAGAAACTGCTACACTTCCGAAGCACCTGTTTTCACCTCCAGTTTTTAGAGGGGTTCGTGTTACTCAATCTTTATATTTATGTGTAATGTTTTATAGATTGTTGTTTGTCCTTTTTTGTCCGTTGTGTTGTCTGTCCTTCGATTTACAGATTCTGATTATCCCTTTGATATCTGCAAACTCTTCTTTCACGCATTTAAAAAAGGGATGTGCTAGGTACTTTTACCCATTTAAAATGGTCTTTAGGACCTTGTAATTTTAAAGAGTGTTGTATAATATTTATGAAAAATGTTCAAGTTTTAACAAAAAGTATTGACCACCTGTCAATACTAAAGTATCCTTATTAGCATGAACTGCAGTGTGTAGAAATTGTACCTTCTTTTTCTGCTGCAAGGTACAGCCCCTTCAGTGGTTGTGCAGAACGAAGATACAAATGCACACTTCATGCTTGATGAATGTCACGCTCCTCCCATATGAAGCACAACTTGCAGCAGCTCTGAAAGAGAAAGTTTGTTTGGAGATTCAAATGATGCACATGATCCAATATGTATACAGTCGAACTTTGGTAGTTCAAATTTGGATGTCGCGAACACTAGAGATCTCTCCAACTGCTTTTTTAGTGCTGTCAATTTTGTTGTTAATTCCTTTTCAAATAAACCCTGACAGTCTAACTATGTATATTATAGCTGCCAAGAAAGGTAACATTATAAATGTTCTACCACTCAGAAAGGGGATATAACTAGGGGTGTAACGATACACTTTTTCCACAAGCGATACATACATGTATTGTGATATTTTAATATGTATTACGATACGTATCACGATACGTTTTATAGGAAACTGTAACTATTCCTTCACTCGATATGGCCGCTGCCATGGTTTTTTTTTATGCCCCCGCAACTATTGGTCGGGGGCATATTGTTTTACCCCTGTCCGTCCGTCCGTCACACTTAGTGTGCATAGTTTGTCCGGCTAACTCCTCCTACAGTTTTTGAGCTAGACCTTTTATATTTTGTAGACAGTTAGTACTTACACTGAAGGTGTGCATATTTTATGGATTTTGACTTTCAACGATACTTTACAAAATTATGGATGCATGAACTTAGACAGATTTTGCTAAATCCCTTTAGGATATATGGTTTGTCCGGCTAATTATAACTCCTACAGTTTTTGAGCTAGACCTTTTATATTTTGTAGACAGTTAGTACCAACATTGAAGGTGTGCATATTATATGGATTTTGATTTTCAAAATTGTGTTACAAAATTATGCATATATGAACTTAGCCACTGAAACCTGTTAACGTGTAAACAACGCTCCTTCACATTGTTAGGTACAGATTCATTTATTTCAGTCATTTCAGCGTGATGCTGAATAAGCAAAACATTGGTTTACCCTTTTGCTATTATAACCGCGTGGGCATTGTATGTGTCTTACAGACACAAACTCCTTTTAAAGTCTCTACATAAGTTTTCTACATCATACCCGATGAATAATATACCATTCCTTGAAATTAAGTTATATTGAAAATCCATTTTGGCTCTTCAAGACGTTTTCTTTGCATTATACCACTATGCATTCCTCAGAACCAAACCAAAAGTTAAGGTAGTAAATTGGGGTGGGGGTTGAGGTGGATAAGGTTGAGACGGGAGCATTCAATTTTCTAGTTTATATGAGGTCGCTTACGTACTAGCGGAAATTATAAATATTTATATTTGATTAATTAATTTTAAAAGCGTAAATTAATCGATTCACTTTTCTCAAAATATTAATTAAATGATCACCAAAAGAAGAAAACGGACGTTCAACACTACTTTTTTTTCAAAAAATGAGCATCATATCGTTTGTATCATAAGCGGCCTCCACGTATCATGAACCGAACTGTCCCCAAAATAATCGTGATTTCAGTACATACGGTGAATCATTTTCCCCTTAGATATAACTCTATGTATGCAAGGTACATTTTTTGTATATATATCACAAATATAGATATGATAAAAGTGTAAGGAAATGAACACACAACAATATCTATTGTCACAATATATTGTGTTGTTTATAACATACATACACAGGGTTTGTACAGGTCAGGTGCTTGAAATCCTTGAAAGGACATGAAAACGAAAGTAGCAAAATCAAGGACTTGAAAGTACTTGAATTCCAATAAAGGTGCTTGAAAACCCTTGAAAACTACTTTTTCATTTGAACAAATATTATTCCCGCGAAATAAGTGCATGTCAACAACCTCAGTTACCCGTGGAAATATAAATAGACCTTCCCGTATCACTATGCGCTATTTGTGGAAAATCACGCTATTTCTATAAAACAGTATTTTCCAGAATTTTACCGCTCAAATCAAAAATACGCATTAATGTAATCCCATCACCTGGCTTCAAGCTTGTCGTTTAATTGGTTTCCGTGACGATTCATGGGCTTTCCTGAACGTATTTCTTAATGGGCATAACATCAAACGTGTCCACTTATGTTCTAAATTAAAAATTATGAAAATAAAAAATCATAACATCGCATGATCAGCCGTCAGTCGCCAGTGACCTTGATCATTGCCAGTTCAAGATGCAGGGAAACTGTAAATTCCTGAACAAATGGCTAGAGCAGCCACAATACCATGCCTGGCTTAGAAATAGCCCATATATTCATAAAGCACACTGCAAATGCTGCAACAAAAGTTTTGACATTTCCTCCATTGGAGAATCGGCCCTCCAAAGTCATATGAAAGGTGTTTTTATATCTTTATTTCTGCCATGTGTGAAAGGATCTGAAAGGGGGAGATAATAAATGTTGCTGCAGTTGATTTGTTCTAACTTCTTTAAAAACACAGTGTATTAATATTATAAAATCATACAAGTTTCATATGTTTAAACAATAAATGTGAAAACAAAACTGTGAACAGAAAAGTAAAAAAGAAATACAAAACTAAAGACAAACACAAAAGTACCTTCACCCACAAAACCATTGACATTGGACATCTATCATTTTCCTGACTGGGTACAGGCATGTTCACTTGAAGAAAGATAATGTTAAACAAGGTTTTATATATGAAAATGCTCAGAAAAAGGTGCTTGAAAACTAATTTTTGTCCTGGAAAGTCCTTGAAAAGTCCTTGATTTTGCTCAACAAAAAAGTGTATGAACCCTGCTGATACAGGTACAAGTGCGTGAACTGTCAACGCTAGTGTTCATTGACATTTCACGATTTAATGATTAACGATTACTCGTGATTAATATTTGTTTATTAAATGATTAGACACTAAAAGAAAAAAACACATATTGATCTGATTTTTCAAATGAACCAAATTAGGAATATGTCGCAGGTGTATGACATTATATTGATCAGACAATTCATAGATCTAGATTAGTAGATTAATATATAAACACTTTCGGAGTCAATCACATCGGTGACTTAGTTCTTTGATGAAAGGTAGGACTTGTTTTTTTGTTTTTTTTGGCCATGTTACAGGGCTTTCAATTTTTTTTTTTCAAGTGTAGTACTTCACTACAGGAGGTATATTTTATTAAAATTGGAACATTTTTCATGAAAATCTTATACAACAGTCTTTGAAATTAGGAGGTACCAATTACAATTTTAAGTGGGTAAAACTACATGGTACCCCCCCTTTTTTTTTTCTTACTGAAAGGCCTGCATGTTACATTTTTATTTTCATTAAAAGATTTAAAGAAAGATTAATCTGATGAACAAATAAACTTTTGGTAAACATTTCAAACAATTTAAGGACATTAAAAATGAAAATCCATTCACGGTCTGTAATAATGTGCTGGTAAGCTTCTTTTTAAAAGGGGCTGTCGTCATGAACATATGGTAGTTGGATTTACAACTACCTATGCAATCAGTGCCCATCACTACTAAATTTATGAATTTGAACCCCGCTCAGGTGAAGTGTACTCGATACAACATTATGTGATAAAGTTTGTGTGGTTTTCTCCAGGTACTCCAGTTTCCTCCACCAATAAAACTGACCACCACGATATAGCTGAAATATTGTTAAAAGTGGCATTACCCTAACCCTAACCCTCTAATGATAAGGATTGTCTAAAAGATATAATACATTAAGACCCCCACTATTCTATCATTACAGAACTTTATTATAACCTATTGTAATTGTTGACCTTTAATCTCAAAGTTAGTCAGAATATCAAGTGGGTTCAAAACAAAGAAATATAATCAAAAGAATGAAATAAGTTCCAAAATAGAATCATAAATAAAGAAAAGTTATATATTAATTATATAAGACAATCTAATCACATAGATGTCCACACAAAATGCATAAATCCATAGATTAAAAAGCAAGATAAAAATTTGCTTCAGAAGCATTCTAGGAAAATGTCATACTGTTGCATTCTGGGAATTAGTTCACATGGTCACATTTGACACTTTGCATTGATAGAGAATCTCAAAGTTAATCAAAATATCAAGTGGGTTTTTATATCAAATTAATGTAGAACGTATGTGTGTACAGGTTTGTTAATGTTTGTTTTTTCTGTTTACCCAGCAGTGATATAAATATCAAGAGGGGGAGAATGAGGTGTCCTATTAACCATTTTTATACTGCAATCGTTCTATTTGAGCAGTCAAAATGCGTTGACAGTATATTTACAAGTGATAAACGGTCACTGACCGTTTATAACATTTAGAAATCCGTTGGGGCCTCTTGGGGGTAACTAACTTTTTAAATAATTTGAACATTGGTAGTAATATCCATTAATGTCACTAATGATTGCAGTATAAAGACAATAACAGTGCATTGACTTGACATAAAATTCGATATACATATTCGGCACGAATCTGGGAAAATGCTCGGGGAAACCCTTGCATTTTCCCCGATTCTAAGTCTCATCCGTATATATCGATTTTATGTCAAGTCAATGCACTGTTATTGTCTATTATCCTTGCCACATTTTAAATGACAAACAAATATTCTGGTGCTGTATATTTATTATGATGGGTAAATCATTGTCTTGCGTCTGTAGACACAATGGTTTCCATGCATATATTATTTATGTGTTAGGAAACAGAGAACACACATGTCACATTTTTAAATTTTTCATATTTTTTTTATGATGGTAACCAGACCAAATATAAAGACAAAATGATAGATAATTATTTAACTATCAATTCATGGTACTTTGGATTCAATGGCAGTCTATGGACTGATATGTCACTCCCAAAATACTAATATTCTATCATTGTCTTTTCCCGAGGGAATTGTTTTCCTACATTCTCATCAGACAATGCTATAGGAAAACTGTTCCCGAAGGAAAAGACAATAATATGTTTAGTACATAACATTTCATTCAAATTCACCATTATAATAATAATTACAAAATTGCCAAACCTTGCCATGTTGACAGTAACTGATGAACAGACTATAGCTATAGCACCGTCCATTTTAAGGAAGGTAAATCTTGCCAAAAATATATAAAAAAAATAATGCAGGAAAATCTATTTCACAGGTATAGTTCCTGTGGGAAATCGTTTCAAGCTGATATAGTTCTTGCCTGTTGCTAGGTATAGTTAGTTACCTGTTGCCAAGATTAAGCATAAACTGTTCAAAAATAATAAACACTAATCATCCAATCAAAATAAAGCATTTTCATACATTGTATGTTATGTACTAAAATGTATATATATATATAGACCTCAACTTCGCTTTGGTCTATATGATATTTTGTGGGTGACAGACCAGGACTGATTGATTGATTGATTTTTGGTGTTTAATGCCACTTTCAGCAATATTTCAGCTAAATCATGGCGACTAGTTTTAGTGGTGGAAGAAGCCGGAGTATCCGGAGAGAACTACCGACCATGGGCAAGTAACTGGTAAACTTTATCACTTGCGGCTGCGAGTCGAGTGCACTTTTTTTTTTGTAATTTACAAAGCTGGGTGCGAACCCATGCCGTATTGCTGATAGGCTTGTATGAGATGTTAGGTAATCCAACCTAACTCATTGAGCCACCTGGGCCCTCAGACCAGGACTGATGGACATATGGCAGTTAACGGACAGGACTGGGTTGCACAAACCTCAATTAAATCTAAGTGTTCATTAGAACTTAATTGACACTTACATTGTACATTTACTTGGAATGTACATGAAGTTAATTTACACTTGAGGTTTAATTGAGACTTAAAATTAATTGAGGTTTGTGCAACCCAGTCCTGTCCGTTAACTGCCATATGTCCATCAGTGCCATGAACTATTTGTTAAATATTACTCATCATGTTTGTGTTGTTGCCGTTTTATAAAAACTTGTGAACATCAACTTAGTGGGGGCCCGGGTGGCTCAATGAGTTAGGTCGCTAGGATCTAACAACTCATACAAGCCTATCACCAATACGCCGTGGGTTCGCGCCCGGCTTTGTAAATTACAAAAAAGGGTGCACTCGACTCGCAGCCGCAAGTGATAAAGTTTACCAGTTGCTTGCCCATGGTCGGTGGTTCTCTCCGGGTACTCCGGCTTCCTCCACCACTAAAACTGGTCGCCATGATATAGCTGAAATGTTGTTGGAAGTGGCGTTAAAACACCAAAAATCAATCAATCAATCAATCAACTTAGTGAACCAATTTGAAAATCCATGCAACTTAACACGTCTGTGATGTCAGTCAGATTCAAACTACATAAAATCTATATTAAGCAGGTCATCTGTCTTCTATGACCTCTTTTGTTCTAATCCACAAAGGTCCGTGTCTTAATATATAATATTTACAGTAATACATACAAATATGTTTATTTTTAGAAGATGTAATTCAACGATTATTTCCCCGATGTACTTCTTTAAACCTAATAGACATTCGAGTGGATTGGAAATTGGATATCGTTTAATTTACCTAAGACATAAAATGATATTTAATGGTAGAGCTCTTCACAGTAAGAAAAATAAGAAATCTTTGAGATACTTGACCTCGTTAGAAAATTATTAACATATACACTTTTTTTTTAATCAGTGACTTGTCTGAACAGAAAGTAGTCTGAGAATATGAGAAAAGAAACTTTACATGTTAATTTAATGTTAAATCTTTGAATTTATGGAACGTCTTGGATTTGTTTCTGGACTAGAGTAGAGAGTTGAATTTATTGAACATTTTGGAATTATTTATCTTGGCCTGTCTATAGTTGAACTTAAATTTTGGAATTACATTGAAACCTGTCTAGGCTGAACCCTAAATAACACAGAATCCTGTATATTACGAACTATAGATAAAGTCCCAATGTATTAATCTTTTTTAATCAAATACCAAACACCTTTATACCATGTATTCTGAACATAAAAAGTAATCCCAAGGAGGCTTGGTTTCACTGTAGTTATCTTGACTTGTTTCGAGATGAATTTTAATCTTGGATTTGATTTAGAGTTTAATTTTAATCTTGGATTGTTGAATTTTAATGTTGGATTGTTGATTTAGAGTTTGATTTTAATCTTGGATTGTTGAATTTTAATGTTGGATTGTTAATTTAGAGTTGAATTTTAGTCTTGGATTGTTGATCTTGAGTTTAATTTTATTCTTGGATTGTTGATTTAGAGTTGAATTAAAACCTTCAATTTTTTTTAGATCATATAACATTTCAAGAGATGAGTTTAAATTTAGGAATTCATCTAACATCACAAGTTAAATTTATAAAATCTATTTATGTTTTTATTGTCACGTGACCATGACCTTATTTTCATGGTCCATTAATATTATGTAAATCATGTTTTTGTGATTAAGTATATTTTTCAGTCCTCGTACATGTCATCAATTTTTAGCTATAACGGTGCTCATTCATGCTGGTGCAAAAAAAACAAATTGTGTGACCTTGACCTCTGTTATCATTATTCTTGCTGGGACAAGCGACACATCGTAGTGTATAAAACGTTTTCATCACTAACTTTGTTTATCAGTGACCGTACATATTTGGTATGTGTACTCATCTTGAAATGCTCATCATATTACCAAACCTTGCTGTCATTGACTTTAATTTGCATCAAGTTTTCATAATTGTCCATAGATGATTATGTCTTTTATTATATACAGTGGCACCTGTCTAATCCGACACACCAAGGGACCAGGGAAGTGTGTTGGATTATACAGGATGTTGGAATACTCAGGTTTTTTTTGAGTTAACTGAAATACTTTGGGATCATACATTTTTGTCGGATGTCACAGGATGTCGGAAAACTCAGGTGTCAGATTGCACAGGTTCCACTGTATATGCTTACATGTAGCTGGACTTTTGGTCTCGTGACTCTCTGACTTTTTGGACTGCATCAGTGGCATAATTTCCTTGAGTGTGGTAGATCATGGGCTCTTACCCCGATGGAGTCAAACCAAAGACTATAAATTTGAATTTGATGATTTTCATGATAATGTATTTAAAATGGATGGACATATAATGTACACACATACTATTGTTTCAGTAAGCTAGCACTATAACATTCCTTTGTTTATGCCAGAAAGTAATCTATGAAATTTATTGACAATTTGAATAATTTGCCTTAAATAGCTGAGAAGGTAAATATCAGTTTACAAGATCCTTTCAAATCTTAAATAAAATAATAAAACTGTTGTTAGAGCAGCACTTCAGTGCTTTGATTAATAACTGCTTGTCAATAATAGCTAAAAGTTTAAAGAATGAAATATAGATAATTATTATACCCTGAATAAATAGAACTATATATGTACACTAATAAAAGTACTGTTAGAGCCAGACCTGATTTTCGTCCGCTTTAAAGCGGAATTCCACTTTTTTATTCTGGATTTTACCGTTACGATTCCTTTTTTATAGTATATTCAATACTTCCGATTGCCGATTTCCGCTTTTTTATTGTCCTCATAAAATCAGGTCTGTAGAGCAGCACTTCAGTGCTTTGATTAATAACATTAAATAATAGCTAAAAGTTTAAAGAATGAAAGATAGATAAATATTATGTCCTGAATTATACAAACATTTAAATTCCCCGGTGCTAAAAAATAGAATTGTTTTTAAATATGATTGATTTTTATTGCCCTTGATATGAAGAAAAACAATACTCTGTTTACAGTGACATGGGAATAATATAACAACATCAAATGATCCAAATTAATGATTTTTTAGCTGATATATGGCATTTGTTTTAATCAATATTTACTATGCATATTTCTTTAATAGATTCTTGATGTCAATAGTAATCATTGTTTTGATAAGCAATTTTCAACAATATGATATTTTTTATGTCGTGATGTGATGTGATGTGACGGAGGGTAATTTTTTCAGTGCAGAGACTTGCAGCAAGTAAATGACGAACTTTTTCAACAATATTGTATATATATTGCCACAGAGAGTAAGTTTTTTGGTGCAGAGAGCCAAAATACTGGGTAGATTATTTCTGACCTGCAGTAAGTAAATGACAAAATTTATTACTTATATAGTCAAACCTGTGTTAAGAGGTCACCTTTGAGACATAGAAAAAGTGGACTTATAAGACAGGTGTCCTCTTAAAAGAGGTCCAATTCATATGGAATTCTCAGACAGGACAAGAAAAATGTGACATATTAATAGGGGTGAGTGCATGAGGAGGTTTGACTGTATTTTGATTTCACTGCACCAGTATACCTGACCTGAAGATCAATCTAATTAATATAAGATGTTTGTTGTTTTTTAGCTCACCTGGCCAAAGGCCATGTGAGCTTTTGTCATGGGTAAGCGTCCATCGTCCGTCCGTCCATTAGCTTTTCACATTTAACTCTTCTTTTCTAAAACCGCTAAACAGATTTCAACCAAACTTGCCATAGATGTTCATTGGATGGTCCTCTACCAGATAGGTGTTTTTGGTGTAGATCGGAAATTAAACATGGCTGCCAGGGCCAATAATGTGTTCTGATTGGTTGAAATCTTGAAAATCTTCTTGTCAGAAACCACTAAACCAATTGAATTGTGACTTTGCAGGAATGATCATTGGGTGTTCCTGTACTAAACTTGTGAATCGTTTGCCGATCGGAGATTCAAGATGGCCGCCATAACTTGACTTAGTTTTATTGGACCCTATGGGAATTTCACATTTTCATCTTTTTTCTGAAATCACGCAACAGATTTGAACCAAACTTGGCAGAAATGTTCATTAGATGGTCATATACAAGATTTTTGTTTTTGGCGCTGATCGGAAATCCAACATGGCTGCAGGGCTCTTAATGTGTTCTGATTGGTCGAAATTTTTAAAATCTTCTTGTTAGAAACCACTAAGCCAATTGAATTGTGAATTTACAGGAATGATCATTGGGTAATCCTGTACTAAACTTGTGAATCGTTTGCTGATCGGAAATTCAAGATGGCTGCTATGACTCGACTTAGTTTAACATTGGACCCTATGGGAATTTCACATTTTCATCTTTTTTTCTGAAACCATGAAACAGATTTGAACCAAACTTGGCAGAAATGTTCATTAGATGGTCATATACAATATTTTTGTTTTTGGTGCTGATCGGAAATCCAGCATGGCTACCAGGGCCCATAATGTGTTCTGATTGGTCGAAATTTTAAAAATCTTCTTGTTAGAAACCACTAAGCCAATTGAATTGTGACTTTACAGGAATGATCATTGGGTGGTCCTGTACTAAACTTGTGAATCATTTGCTGATCGGAAATTCAAGATGGCCACCATGACTCGACTTAGTTTTAACATAGGACCTATGGAAAAAATGTTTAAAAGTCTCCTCTGAAACCAGCAAGTCAATTTAAAGCAAACATGGCATGAATGATCCTTAGGTTGTCAACTTTCAAAATTATGTTCTGTGAACCCAACCTCCATCCAAGATGGCCGCCATCAGCGGACATAGTTTTAACATGCATGTAGGACCCTATGGGAAAATTGTTTAAAAGTCTTCTCCTCTGAAACCAGTCAGTCAATTTAAAGCAAACATAGCATGGATGGTCCTTGGGTAGTATACTTTTAAAATTATGTCTGGTGACCACGACCTCCATCCAAGATGGCTGCCATGAGCAGACATAGTTTTAACATAGAACCCTATGGGATTTGAATAGTAACTTCGATGTATTCGGCATGCAGACATTCTTAAGAGGACTTATTTATATCTGGTGAGCGATACAGGCTCATCTGAGCCTCTAGTTTTATTATTATTTTTTGGCAATACCCTTAACATCTAGCAACAACCAGGGCCTGGATGGCTCAATGAGTTAGGTCGTTGGATCTAACAGCTCATACAAGCCTATTACCAATATGCTGTGGGTTCGCGTCTAGCTTTGTAAATTACAAAAAAGGGTGCACTCGACTCGCAGCCGCAAGTGATAAAGTTTACCAGTTGCTTGCCCAGGGTCGGTGGTTCTCTCTAGGGACTCCGGCTTCCTCCACCACTAAAACTGGTTGCCATGATATACAATGTAGCTGAAATATTGCTGAAAGTGAAGTTAAACACCAAACACCAAAAATTCAAATTCATTCTAACAACAACCTGTATAGGGTCACGGCAGGGTTCATATTTTCAGCTGACCAATCAGCTTACACTGGTTGACGTTGCGGTGGTTTGAATAAGCATTGTGCACTTAGCATAGGCCTTAATTAATTTCAATATACTACCATAATTTCCTTTATATAGCCTTAATATAAAAATAGATGCAGGACTAATGAACTTACACTGGTTGACATGCTGTGATGGTATCAATAACCATTGTGCACTTAGCATAGGCCTTAATTTCAGTATACTGCCTTACTTTTCTTTATTTAGCCTCAATATAAAAATAGATACTGGACCAATCAACTTACACTGTTTGTCATGCAGCAGTGGTATCATGCTACACTTAGCATAACCCTTAATTTCAGTATGCTATCCTAATTTTATTTATATGGCCTTTATAAAAAAAAAAGACACAGGAGAATTTTGGGGCAATAAATAACTTTTTTGTGAACTGTGTCTGGATGAACTAATTGAATTTAATCATGATTAAGTGTACAAACATACTGATAACTTTATGATAATATAGAGTAGTATCAATGCCTGTGGGTAAAATGCTAATCAGACCTCTTTCAATGGTGGTTTGGGCCATTTCCAGGCACAGTCAAACCTGCTTTAGTGACCACCTCAATTAAGCAATAACTTGTATTATGTGACCTTAATTCTAATTTCCTTTCACAGTGCATTTCATATTAATTTAACCTGTATTTAGCGACCACCGTCCTGTCTTATGTGACCATATTTCAGTGTTCCCTGGGAAGGTCACATAAGACAGGTTTGACTATGATTATTTTCCATTATTTTCCTCTGAAAAATAAATTCCGAATATTGCAGGACATGGTCAGAACAGGTTAAAAATTGAGATTTTGAAAGAGAGTGTTATTTTTTAGATGGTTTCAGCTATTTTTCATTGATTTTCAGTCATTTTATTTTCTTACCAGAATCATCCCTGTATTTCGGCTTCCAAAGTTGATATTTTCAAAAATTTTAAAAAAGACTTACATTTGAATTGCCTTTATATTTGGAAAAGTTAAAAAAAAAAATTTTTTTAGCTTTGATTTCAATCACATTATATTGCATGCCTACACTCGTCTAGTGGAATATTATTATTACGTTTGTTGCAAATTTTTCTCCAGTATCATGCTCAAATAAGTAGCAATCCAATTACTGTGTTAATGCTCATAGTTCGGTAATTCTGTTGTCAGCTTTAATGCATACTAGAACATGCTCCGATAAGCAGAACCATTTATCACAGTATAGTAAAATATATTGTGTGTACAGCCAATGTTAAATATGGAGGTCATTTCAAAGTCAATTGAAGAGTTTCTGTTAAGTAAATGGAATTGATTTTCTCTTCCCGTTTGACAGACTTGCAGAAAATTGATAATCTTTGCAATTATTTATAATTGCAGAGGGTTAATTCTAGTTGTTTTTATACAGCTGCAAATTTTGCAGTCATATTAGTGTGACATTGTCGTCAGCAGAATTATTCTATTTGTATTTACACGGCCGCAAATTGTGCGGTCATATTATCTTAGTAGTGTGTCATTGTCATCAGTAGAGGGTTAATTCTAGTTGTTTTTATACGGCTGCAAATTTTGTAGTCATATTATCTTAGTAGTGTGTTGTTATCGACAGCAGAGTAATTCAAGTTGTTTTAATACAGCTGCAAATTTCGCAGTGATATTATTATCTTAATAGTTTGTCATCGGCAGAGGGTCAATTCTTGTTGTTTTTATTCGGCCGCAAATTTCA
>MJUT01049757.1:960498-985576 GCA_002080005.1 Gigantidas platifrons | reverse complement strand
CCAAAGAAGATGGCAGCCATTGCTAAAAATAGAAGATTTGCCAAAATTCACTTAAAAATGATCTCTTCTGAAACTGCTGGGCTAACTTTGAGCCAGGTGAGCGATTACAGGCTCCTAGGAGCCTCTAGTTAAGTCAAAATGTCTATCTGTGTAGATGTTGGTACAACCATAATATGTTGGCAGTTGTATTATGGTATATGGATTTAGTTGTTTCTCCGTCTGCGCTCAAAATATTTTATTTTTTTCACAATATTTTTTTTATTGATCCTTTTGAAATTTTGAAACAATGAACCTTGCCATTGGTGCAGAGTAGAAGTTTGAAAATATTTTTCGTTTTTAAACAAAACCTGTTTCAAAACAAAAGGTTCAAAGATGTTTTGAGTTTAATTGTTAATCTGTGCCGATGTTTATACTGTATATAATATGTTTGCAGTCATATTGTGGTATGGATTTCATCGTTTTCTGTCTACAACAATGTTTTTTTTAAGTTCTGTTTGACGAATCCATTTGGAATTTTAAAAAATGGTACAGAATAAAGGTTCAGATTGATTTTTGAGACTTAAGTTCTACCTGCTTCCAAACAAGAGGCATAAAGGTACCCATAAAACAGTCCTCGAAATGAAAATTTGAATTTACTTGTCCGAATCAAATTCTTGAATTTATTTTATCCCTATATCTAAATAAAAACTGAAAAAATTACTGGTCCAAACAAAGTTTTACTGGTCTTGGGAGGAATGGTCGGTGCTCATTGTGAGGACTGCAAAAATAGCTCTAGCAAGAAGGGAGGGTTTGCGATTCATTTACATGAGAGGTGCTACTAGTGAAGCAGGAACTGCTTACTCTTCCGTAGCACCTGAGTTCACCACCGGTTTTTAGTGGGGTTTGTGTTACTCAATCTTTAGTTTATGTACATAGTGTTTTGTTGGTTTATCAACCATTGTCTGTCTGTCCTTTTTCTTTTGTCCTTTGTGTTGTCTGCATGGGTGAAAGTTTTCAGTATTTTGAATGATTTCAGTTTTTATGGCAAAGGTCCAGACTGTTCTTGAGATTCGTATAAATTTGATGAGTTTTTTTAGGGGGTGAGGTATACATTTTTGACAAAGAAATTTTGATCTGGATCCTGATCTGTGTTAATATTAGAAAATGTTCAGTATTTGTCCAAAACACTTTCACCCATGTGTCTGTCCTTCTTCTGAATCATCAAGCTCCTCCTCCTCTGACATTCCTATCCAATAATTTCTGTCTAGGACGGGGATTCTCAATTCATCTTGAGATGGTTGATCTCTACATACAATAAAACATACAAAAGATTTGATTAATTTTGAGTGATCACTTTTTAGAAACATCATGTAGTTATTCACATGCACATGTGACATTTCATGATTGTATAATATTTATTTTTATGATAACCTTTAAAATTACATTAAATATTACGCAATATTAGCAATGAAAATGAACTTAATTGACTTGATTAAGATTTTATTACCTGTATTCTTTTGATTTAAGATAATGATTCATTTGATTTGATTTCGCTTTTATAACATGGTAAATTATATAATACAGAATTTGTTTATGTTGTTTTACCAATGGTAAATTATGTAACGCAGATTCATTTGATTTATGTTGTTTTACCGATGGTAAATTATGTAATGCAGATTTATTTGATATGGGTTTTTTTACCAATTGTAAATTATGTAATGCAAATTCATTTGAATTGGGTTTTTTACCGATGGTAAATTTAATATTGATCATTTGTTTTGGTTTTTTTTAACCGATGCTAAATTATTTAATGAAATATGTCTTTAAAATGCCAAACATGCTAACAGTGACGGAATTTCCGAAGTCAACACCCACATTCCTCTAAATAACAAATAAAATCTGCTACATGGTCCTAGTGCTAATTGACAGTTTACATGTGCAAATTGCTATGTGATAAACATCAAATCCAGTTTGAAGGTGCCGTGACGCATCATGGTAGTGATCGTATGGTAGTTGGATTTACAACCTATTAATTTGATATTTGTATTATTGTGTGGATTTATTTTTCAGAACATTAGGTGACATGATAGGTGAAGCTAAGGCGAGTGGAAATTTAGGCAACACTTTAAAGGTGTTACAGAAATTTGATGAAGCCATTGCCTGTTGTCTACGTCATCTGGAAATCTCAAGACAGCTGTCAGATAGGGTACATATCAATAGCATAGGGGGAGATGGGGTATGGTGTTTAACACCACTTTCAACAATACAGTCAAACTTGTATTAAAAAGTTACCTTTGGGACAAAGAAAAAGTGGCCACATGAGACAGGTGACCTCTTAAAAGATGTTCAATTCATATGAAATTTTCTATGACAGGACAAGAAAAAGGTGTCCTTTTAATACAGGTGACAGCATGGGCATGTTTGTCTGTATTTCAAAAGCTTAGGACTTGTGTATTAAGTATTATACCTTGTTTTGTCATAGAATAGTAGATATCTCCAACCCAGTACAGTCGTTGTGAATCAATCATTATCACCACTTTCACGTAAAGCGTCCATTGTGACATTTATTATATTCTGACTTTTTTCCATTAATGTTAAATCTTCTTGATTTTGAAGAAACTCAATTTTTCAAAACACATAAAAATAATCCAAGCTTGATTGATTTCATTTTCTTGATAATTAATCAAAATATATCAAGAAAATTAATCAAAGATATGAAGAAGATATAAATCGTGAATCTTAAAAGTTTTTTGTCAGTTTAAGTGAACTTGACGAATCGTCAAAAAAGGTGTCTGATTTCTCTCTCTCTCTCTTTTTTTTTTTTTTGCTTTTAAAGTGTCCTGACCTGTTAGCAAATCTTTACCAGGATCTCTAGCACTTAAATACAACTTTGAGTTTTGGTGTTTAATGCCACTTTCAACAATATTTCAGTTATATCGTAGCCGTCAGTTTTATTGGTGGAGTAAAATGGAGAAAACCACCGACCTGTCACAAGTCACTGACAAGTTTTATCTTACATTAGTCATAAACATAATACAGTAGAACTTCGCTGCCTCCATCTCGAAGGGACTGTCAAAATTTGTTCAAGCTATCGGAAGTTTGAGTCATCGAGGTTCCGTAGTTTCAGAAAGAGAAAAAATCTGGTTCTGACCCGGGGAAGTTTCATTACACTATGGATCTATGTCATATAAAAATATTTAATCCTTTAGAAAGTTCTCAAAGACTACGGCTTCTGAATACCTATTTGGTATCTTCAAACGTTTTTTCGCTATCTATTTTATATACAGGAAATACGAGGTCGGGTATTAACAGTTGGATCGATATCGGTATAATGTTTGATAATTCTGATATATTTTTTTATGTCCAATTTTCAGATTTTAGCCAATGATCATTTTCTTCTTTTTTTTTTTAAATTTGAATTTGAAGCAATTATATTTAATTTGTTTCTTGTGGTATTATATAAACATAAAATCTCACGTTAATTGGAATTTCACTACCATTACATTTCTATTTTTTTTCTGGTGAACCTTGAAATCACGCAGTTTGATATTATTTGATTCCAGCTACTATAAAAAATTAAAAAATAATATTAAAAAAAAAATCAATATAATACTAATTCATGTAACAACAATTTTAATCAACTTTATTATGATTGTAGACATTTGATTGTTTTAATTATTGTCAAGAGTAGGTTCAGCTTGGTACAATCTGCCACATGTGTCTCTGGTTCAATAATTGTTCTTCATTATTTGCAATTAACGGTTAATAATCAACCCACAGCTGAATTTAATGACTAATTAACACAAATGATGAGAAGTTTATCCCTCTACCTGTAATTGTTAAGTAAGCAATTATTTGTTGGTAACCTGATATTTATCCTACCTTGCTGGAAACACATTCAACCGTAACAGACACCTGTCAATTAAATTGTGATGTTCGAGTTTGGCATGCAGTCTTCAAAATTAGACTTTCGAATGGACTGGCCCGAAAACTTCAAAATTAGAATATATTTATAGATTCTATTGAAAAAATTTGGCAAAAGTCACAGGTCCAAATCAATTTTCAGTGGCCGTGGGCCACCGGACCACTGCTCAAGTCGATGACTGGGCATCGTAAAACTCGTGATTTTATTATTGACAGGACCATTTATTGAGTTCGACTGTTCGAGGCATCAGTGTTCGAGCGAAACTTCCACTGGACTTTCAAATCAGTTTGACTGTAATAAAAAAAAATACAACATACATCTAATTTTAATTCTTAAGATAAGATCGTTGACCTTGGTTAATAACAAAATCCAGAACAATAAACATTTTTATTGTACATTTCCAGATAGGAGAAGCTAGAGCTCTGTATAACTTGGGGAATGTTTATCATGCCAAAGGGAAGCACATGGGGAAATGTGGTGACCAAGATCCTGGGGAATTCCCCCAGGAAGTCAGGGAGGCATTACAAAAAGCTGCTGATTATTATGAGTAAGTAAAAATTCATTAATATCATGTTCATTAAAATATTTAAAAAAAGAAAAAATACAACATGCAAATAAAACATGACATGGGAGAATTATTTTGATTCTAATAGGGCTTTACAGTAATTTTGTAAATCAATGCGGCCTTATGGATATGTAAGAATTTGGCTCTTCCGATTGTCTCCCGGAATGAAAATTTCTCATTTTACATTGAATTGCAGAAACAGTAATGACTAAATTAAACGAAAATAATGTTACCCATGTTAAAACGTTATAAGAACTATGGCTTCCATGAATTATTTCGATTCTAGTACGAAAAATCTACTTTATGTTTTGAAGTGGAAGTCTGACAGTAATGGAAATGCATGTAATAACAAAATCCACTAACCTTCATGTTTACAGTTGTTTTCCTACATGCATGCAATTAAGTTACTGATATTTTCCAATTTAATGGCATTTAGCTACTTAAACATGTAAAATGCTCACAAAGTCGTAAAATAAATCAGTAACCAGCTTGTGTCAATGTCACCAGCTTTCTTTGTAAACTACGTCACCAGAAGATGACAATTACAAATGTCAAAGTTGATAGATGCAGTCAAAGAAATTAGGAAACTGAAATCACAGGACAGTCGGACCAGTGAATGGTTAAGATTTACTGGTCCGACAAACAAATCTGAAAACTGCAGCGCCATATTGGATAATTATGAATTTATCGAAAACCCCAGAGAAGTTCGAGAAATTAGTTCCAAATAATTATTGATTACTGGTTCCCTGACGATTTTATGTGTGACACCCACACCATACCAGTAGAGACCAATCACGTTTTTTACGCATGATATTGTTTATCAACACGAAAAATACATTTTACGAGACATTTTTTAAAGACAAAACACGTATCATTTTTGAAATATATCTATAATGATTTATTGATTTCCTACCAGACATTCGGACCAGTGTCATTGAGAAATTTACCGGTCCAACACAAAATTTACTGGTCGGACCGGTGCCAATTTCGACCGCTGCAGATGGTTGTCAAAGTTAATGGAACAACCATATATGCCGTTTGTGGAGGACATCCCCATTTAAGAAAATATGACTTTATAAACGTTAAGACAAATCATTAAGATTCAAAGAAAACATTATTAATTTCTATTTTTATTACTTTAATTTAGAAATTTCATGAATTATTTCGATTCTGATATGTCTAAGAGTACAATTACGGTAGTATACTTTGATTGAAAGACTGTAATATATATTTACGTTTGCGGACAATGTCACACACAATTTATGCTGCCAAAATCGAGCAGAAGATCATTCATCAACATGTACATTTACGACGGGAAAGTCAGTCACATGCACCGGCACATGTGCTAATGAGATTATACCCAATCGATAAATGGCTCATTTGTTTACAAAGCGAAAGAAGGACGTCATGTTAGAATTGCTGGTTTACGCGATCAAATAGTGAAATACACTGGAAAACACTGATAGGACTCTGTGCATGTGCTAAAAATAATTGTGCTACTTTCAGAATAGTTTTGTTTACAAAGCGAAAGTAGCACGCCATATTAGAATTCACAGTAGTTTTTGAATTTATGTTTTCTATCTACATTACAGAGAAAACCTACGATTAGTGAAAGAGCTTGGGGATAAAGCTGCACAAGGTCGTGCTTGTGGTAACCTTGGTAACACACATTACCTCCTGGGAAATTTCAAATTAGCTATTCGTTACCATGAAGAGGTATGTGCATTTAGAACTGTAATCTATGTTGCCGAATCCGGAAAATATCACCCTCTCCATCCGATATTTGCAGATTACTCTGAAATTGTCATTTCCGTATCAATAGCCTATTGTTTGCAGTTTGTTAAAAACAATATTTCAGATATATGGTGGCGGTTAAAAATTCATGCAATTAAACACTACAAAATCAATACATAAATTTATGTTTTAATAAACTACCATTAAAATGTCAGTATAATAAAAACATACTTCCTTCAGTGGAGGGTGCTATGGTAGATGACCACACTCTGAAAAAAATATCACCCTGGACTGTCGTCTCGGTTGAGATTTTTATACCTCCACTCGTAGAGAGGGGGCTATATTGCAATCACCTTGTCCGTCCGTCCATTCACACTTTCGTAACAGATATCTCAGCTTCTACTGGAAGAAATTATTTTATATTTGATATATGGCTTTGGCATGGTGACTTGTACCACGTCTCCCCTTTCCAGGTTTACCGCACATCTACTTCCTGTTTACCATGCGACTTACAAATGAACGAGTTCGGGTATTCTTAGCACGACATAACATGCAACATCTTGTTTTCCTTGTTTGGTAATCTACCGTAGCACCCTCCACTGAAGGCAGTATATTTATAATATTTTATTATCCAACCGAATGCAACAGTGAACATTCCGGCCAGTTTCAGATTTGAGATAGGCATGAATATGTTACATTGTATATGTTTTGTTGTGTTGCATTTTCGACCAATTATACTTAACACCAGGGTTGCATTCAAGATCGTAGAATGTTAGAGTTACTCTTTGAAGGTGGTCTTTGTTTAATATCGAAAGATTTCTTTTTAAAAATGGTACTGAGTAAATATTTTTTTCATCATTTTTTAGTTTGTTTTTTGTCATGAAAACAAGAGGAGACACTTACATTTCCCATTTTTGTCATCAGGATTATAAAACGACTGCCAAAGCTGAAGGCAGCAAATGTAAACTGTGTGTATAGCGAAATAAAAAGGAAAAAATTCAGTAATTCATCACATTTTTCTTTGTCTGCCATTTTGAATAGTTACTTAATCATCTTGAAATACATCTTAAAGGCATACAAGCTGTCAGAATTAATTTTTTTTTTTCATATTAAAAGTTGCAAATATTTGATGTTTTATACTAATTGCAGTTGAAATTTTTCATAATATCATACGTAAATAGCCTAAAACGAAGGAAATACATCACTGTTTGATTTTCTTTCATCCAGTCAAAACTCCAATGTTTACCTGGCACAATATTGATCAATATTCATACATTCATGAATATAATCATATGACCATTGATGACCTACACAGTGACCTCATTCGGTAAAGTGTTTGCACATGTGCGAAATTGTTGGCTGAAGAAAAAGCACATGTCATACAATATGTTTGGGTTTGTTTTTATTGATTTCATTACGTATTTACGATTTTAAGTGTCATTCTTAATACCATTATATAATATTAACTGATTACCTCGGGATCCAATTTCATAGATATATTTCTTAAATTATATGAATTCTAACCAATATTTACCTGCAACACGTTTTCTGGTTATTCATAGCAGTTATCAGTGCCTGGTAAGCTTCAGAAAAGAAGCCGACTTATAATTAGGTGTGTTAATGGCGATTTCACCAACAGACATTCAAATTCTTTTCAGTAATCACGACATTATAACATATTTTTTAAACCTGGCTTCTTGTTCAGAACATATTATTAGTATAAAACATCGAATATTGGCAACTTTTAATATAAACAAAAAAAATCAATTTGAGCTACTGTATGCCTTTAAGATATGATTCGAAGAAATGTATTCAATTTGGAAAAAATAAATAAGATCTCAAGTTTAAAATACTAGACTAAAGAAATTTTATGATTTATGAATTTTATTTCTTTTTGCATCTCTTGCTCCTTTCAGAGACTTTCCATCGCTAAAGAATTTGGTGACAAGTCTGCAGAAAGACGAGCATACAGTAACTTAGGAAACGCTCATATATTTCTCAATGAATTTGAGGCTGCCTGTGAAGATTACAGGTAAGGGAACAAACAAACAATTCATTCAGATGGGTACTATGGCAACAAATTGTCCTTCATGAACATTTAGAGGTGCAGAAATACATACATTTGAAACTTGGTAATGTGATGTCGGGCACAATGATGACAGTATTTGCAAGATTACTTCACCCATATTTTTTTTTATGCCCCCGCTACAAAGAGTCGGGGGGTGAGGGGAGGCATATTAATTTACCCCTGTCCATCCGTTCGTACGTCCGGATATAGATACATGGTTTGTCCGGCTATTTCCTCCTACAGTTTTGGAGCTACAGCTTTAATATTTTGTATAATGTTTATACACATAATGGAGGTGTGCATGTCCACAGGATTTTGATTTTCAACAAATATTTGATAATGACAAGTAGTTGAACTTTTATGCCCCCACGACGAAAAGGCGGGGGCATCATTTGTGTCTTACAGACATACTTCATTTTTTAGAAAAATCACTCCTAACAAAACAACTTTGTCCATAATTATCAAGTGCGGGGGCATACTTCTTTTCTAGTTTGTCGATTATCCCCTATCTGGGAAATATAATTCTCTACACCAAATGAATGACATTAGAACGACAATGATTGAAGAGTTTATCGACAGAGGTAAAGAGTGCCACTCAAATACAGGCTATGAAACATTTCACACTTATTGCACATAAATGGAGCAGGAACTGCTTACCCTTCCGGAGCACCTGAGTTCATCCCCTGTTTTTAGTGGGGTTCGTTGTACTCAATCTTTAGTTTTATATGTATGTTTTGTAGATCGTTGTTTGGCCTTTTGTACTTTTTCTTTTGGCCATTGTGTTGTCTATTCTTCTTAGATATACAGATTCTGATTGCCCCTTTGGTATGTTCAAACTCTTCTTAGAGTATGAGTTTTGTTCATTATTGGAGACCCTATTGTGTGGAATGTAAAATAAGGGAAAAAGTGCTCTTCCTTTACTTAATTGATGTGTTAAAAGGGTTTCTGCTATGCTCAGACATATTCAGGACAAATGTGTTAAAAGGGTTTCTGCTATGCTCAGATATATTCAGGACAATTGTCCTAAAACCAGCATTTCCTATCAGTCATGCCTTAATAATGTAACCAAAAAAATGTTCTATAAGTTTTAAAAATTTAGGCCATTTCTAAAATCTTTAGGTCAATGACCTAAATATTGCCCCAATCTGAAACCCTGTACAGTTAGACTAACTTAGTGTAAAGTTGGATAGTCTCTAATGTTTATTTACATCCATATCCTTTCTTACTAATTTTACACTTGTCCAGAACAAGTCAAGTGTAACACATCACTTGCTCTAAAGAACTTTTTAGTAATTTGGTACATGTATATCTACTCTACTGCAGAACTATTTTGTTTCTTACAAGTTTTGTCAAATTTATATTCAACGATCACAGATGGAGCAAATGAAATATGACTGTATTAATTAGACAAGTGATTGCTTATTTAACATCGGTTGATCTGCATCGTCAGCTCCGATCGGTAATGATTCACACATTGTTACCGGAACGAGATTTATTGGACAGCATGGAGGTCACATTTAATGCTGCTGCGTTTTTTGTTACGATTTACAATTAATTAGTTAATTAAGAAATAAATCATTGAAGCCAGAATGTATTGGGAGTTTTAACATGGTTTGGCGGATATTAGTATTTTATCCCGAGCCAGAAGCAAGGGATAAAATTTACTAATATCCGCCAATAAAAAAAAAAGAAAAGAATGAGGCACCTCTCTCTCTTTTTCTGGTAGGTCAAATTGAGGCAAACAAAATTGTTTTTGTTATGGTTGACAATTCAGAGGAATATTTACTACACCATGTCTTACACCCATGTTAAGGCAAACTAACATTTTGTTAAGGATGGCCTACAACAGTAATGGTTGACAATAAATACATTGTATAACAATTCAGAGGAATATTTACTACATGTACTTTTATTAATGCCACGTGTCATTTCTGAAATAAAAGATCACGGAAAAAGGTGATAATTACGTTTATATCTAATATTGAAACAAATATAAAGTTAAAGGTACACCTTCATTAAGACTGCTTCCCTCTTTTACATCAATAGCTGTCTGTCTTAACACTAACAATCATATTTTTGTTACATGCAGATGTTTTCAAACAATAACGAGTGGAATTTTTATTGAAGGCGACAGATTTTTTTTTATCGTTGATGTTCAAGCGATGTGATTTCCAATTTTGGACAACGCCTGTTGACATGTCATTGTATGATTGGAATATGTGATTGCCGATTTTGGACAAAGCTGGTTGCAATGTCATTGTACGTCTGGAATATGTGATTATCGATTTTCGAAAAGATCTTTTGATGTGCCATTGTACGTTTGGATTGATTGATTGATTTTTGGTGTTTAATGCCACTTTCAGCAATATTTCAGCTATATCATGGCGACCAGTTTTAGTGGTTGAAGAAGCTGGAGAGAACCACCGAGTGCACCCTCTTTTGTAATTTACAAAGCCGGGCGAGATTCTACGCCGTATTGGTGATAGGCTTGTATGAGTTGTTAGGTAATCCAACTACCTAACTCATTGAGCCACCCGGGCCCATTGTATGTTTGGAGTAACCATATATTAATCTATAAGTTTTGGAATAACGAGAGATTTTTTAACAAGAGGAAATTCTCTAATAACAGGATATTTATTTTCTAACAAAATACATCATATGTTCCGAATTAAATGAGATTGGATTTGGAAGGAGAGAAATTTCATCTGTATGAAAATGTTATGAAAGTTAATAACATATACAGTGAGACCTGTCTTATCTGTACCAAACTTTCTGGAGACCAGCTTTTGTGTTCGGAATAGACAGGTGTTAGGTTATTATACAGGTTTATTTAACAAATGTTTCCTACATTAGATTAGGACTTAATTTTAACATCGGTTTATACAGGGTTCTGTTTTATTCAGGGTTCGTTTTAGACAGGTTTCACTGTTCATGGTTTCATCCGTTGGTGGAGTAAAACGGAGTACACAGAGAAAACCACCCGACATGTCGCAAGTCACTAACAAGCTTTATTATATAACATTGTATTGAGCAGACCTCTTCGTGGACAGGAATCGAATTCATAACTTTAGCATTGATAGGCTTTGATTATATAGGTAGATATAAATCCAACTATCATACTATCACGGCCACTACTATATCGTGGTAAAATTCGCTGATATGAAGTTCAAAGGTATTTGCTAGTTTTTATATTCGTGCTTGTGTTCATGTAAAAAAAAATCAACAATATAAATGAGGGTATTGTCGCTTGTTTTTATTTTCGACCATTTATTGTCCTCACGAAGGTAGCGAAAATAAAACCCTCACGAAATATAACCACTTATACAGTATCTTAATCATATGGATATTAAGGATTTGTCTTGCAGAGATGGACTTGTTTATTTAAAATAATCAACAAAAATTGTCTCCAACATACTGTGATAAAATGAAAACCCCAGAACTCTACTCTGTCGGAACAGTTCCAAAATCCAATCGGAAAAGGGGGGGCCCCGGTGGCTCAATGAGTTAGGTCGTTGGATCTAACAACTCATACAAGTGTATCATCAATGCGATGTGGGTTCACGCCTGGCATTGTAAATTACAAAAAAGGGTGCACTCGACTCGCAGCCGCAAGTGATAAAGTATACCAGTTGTTCGGCCATGGTCGGTGGCTCTCTTCAGGTACTCCGGCTTCCTTCACTACTAAAACTGGTCACCATGATATAGCCGAAATATTGTTGAAAGTGGCGTTAAAACACGAAAAAAAAAAAATCAACCAATCGGAAAATCGTAGAAAGAGGCAAAATCGATACCCCCAAGACATATGCAGGTTTTGATTACGTGATTTTTTTTTCTATGTAAAGTAAGTGGGTTAATTATTATTTTCTTCTTCTTCGGGATGTTACATTAATTAGCATAATTATTTTACCTGTTATTTTGATTATTTTTATTATATTTCTTTATAGGAAATCATTGCAAATAGCAAAACAATTAGGTGATAAAGCGTTGGAGGCTCAAGCTTGTTATAGTTTAGGAAATACATATACTTTATTAAGAGACTATGAAAAAGCTATAGAATACCATTTAAGACATTTAGAAATCGCGCGAGAATTAGAGGATCGTGTTGGTGAAGGACGGGCGTGCTGGAGTTTAGGAAATGCTCACAAGGCATTAGGACACCATGAAGAGGCATTACCATATGCAAATACACATCTGAAAATATCAAGAGAGGTAAGGTGTTCTGTAGCGTTATATAAGAACTTTTCCTGATTTATTTGTTTGATCGTTTTTAAACCAGAACCATCCGATCAGGAGAGATCGGGAGACATGTGCATTAAAATGTCATTATTTATAGTGAAAGTGGGCTGGGAGTTACTGATTAAGCAACTGCTGATAATGGTAAACATAGGCACAATGACATGGATGAGGACTCTTGCGTGAATATATAAACACAACATCAAACACATAAAATTAGATTTCTAAATTTTCATGCTTAAAATGTTACGTCTTTAAGTAAACGTTAGAGAAGAACTAATTGGCAATCATGAATGGACAATCCAAAGACGCAGGAAACATTGACATAGAGACACTAAACAAAGACAAACAAAACAAAACATACAACTCGTAAAACTCAACAAGATGAATAATGTCGACCATGATAAATTTATTTAATTGTTTTTAAATGTTGGAGAAAACTGAAGGGACAATTAACAATGAGCTGTCAAGAGATGCAGGTAACAGAAAACTGAAGGAACAATTAACAATGAGCTGTCAAGAGATGCAGGTAACAGAAAACTGAAGGAACAATTAACAATGAGCTGTCCAGAAACACAGGCAGCATTGGGAAGAAAACACAGAAAGATGACAAGCAATACAACATGTACAACACATTAAACTCAAAAAGATGTACAACACGAACCCCACAAAAAAACTGGGGATGAATGCAGGTGCTTGCAAAGTGTAACCAGTACCTGTTTCTTATAAAACATCTGTAGTGTTACTCGAAGGCCCGTGTGGCTCAATGAGTTAGGTAGTTGGATAACCTAACAACTCATACAAGCCTATCACCAATATGGCGTGGGTTCACACACGGCTTTGTAAATTACAAAAAAGGGTGCACTCGACTCGCAGCCGCAAGTGATTAAGTTTACCAGTTGCTTGCCCATGGTCGATGATTCTCTCAGAGTACTCCGGCTTCTTCCACCACTAAAACTGGTCGCCATGATATAGTTGAAATATTGCTGAAAATGGCATTAAACACAATAAATCAATCAAGAAATTATAATAATTTGTTGTTTCTTTTTAATAGATTGGTGATGAGACAGGCCAGCTAACTGCTGAAATGAATTTAGTAGATTTACAGAAAGCTTTAGGTATCACAGAACTACGAGACATGTAAGTCATTTACATATATATGTAAGACTCAGATCGACGTCCAGCCTCTAATTGACGTCCAATCCTCAAATCCATGTTTGATTTCTACATCACAGACATCTGTACCTCAGATTTATGTGCTTTTTTCAAATTCTCAAATAGACGTCCAATTCTCAAAATATTTCCTTTTTCAAATTCTCAAATCTATGGCTGTTTCTCACTTTCTCAAATCAACGTCACTTACATATGCCCTAACCCTAACCAATAAATTGGCCATAGATCTGAGAATTTGGAAAGGACGTAGATTTGAGAATACCCTTAAATATGGCCGTTAGATAATGACGTCAGTGGATGCCGATTTGAGGAGTGGACGCCAATTTGAATCCAAATGCTGATATGAGTCTATCATATATATAAACTTTTATCAAGGGAGACATCAGTTTTATCTCAAATAAACCAAACCGCATTGGTGATTTAATGATTAGCATACTTGCTTTGAGTGTGGTTGTGTGTTCGAGCTTCAGTCGGGTCAAACCAAGGACTATAAAATCAGCATTTGCTGCTTTCCCATGCAGCATTATAGAGCAACAGCGAAGATTAGGTGGCTTGAAATCAGGATAATGTTTCTGTTTCAGTGAGCTAGCTCTAAAAAAAAATACTAAACATGTTCTAGTACAAAGTGGACCTCGTATCATCATCATCATCTCATGGAAATGCAATTTGCTCTCACCGTCACATAGCTGAAAAATTGGGGAAAAAACAATGATTATCATTAATCTTACCAAGCGTGATAGTCCTCAAACTTATCTCCAGCTTAACAACACAATGAAAAGAAAATAGAAGCTGATATAGATCAGTCCTGGCTTGGAACAGTCATAAGGCTGATTTCTAATGAAACAATATTCTGACACAATATTCAACTTGTTGAAGGCAGTCAGTATTTGGTAGAGATAGAAAATATTCTGTTAATCACACAATAAGCCAAAAAAAAAAAGAGTTACTCTTCCGAGATATGTTTACCTATTTTTTTCTTAACTTTTCAGCCATATACAAACCAAAGATGAACCAGATTTACCCTTATGTAAGTCTTACATGTTTATTAAGTAAGCTTTAAACGTGAATTGAATTGACTTACTATTGGGTTAGGATTATGGTGTTTAACACCACTTTCAACAATATTTCAGTTTTATTGTGGCTGTCAGTTTTATTGGTGGATGAAACCGGAGTACCTGGATAAAACTAGGGACCTGCCGCAAATCACTGACAAACTTTATATCACATAATGTTGTATCGAGTACACCTCGCCTGAGCAGGATTCTAACTCACAACATTAGTGGTGATAAACATTGATTGCACAGGTAGTTATAAATCCAACTACCATACGATCACGACCACAACAGCAGTACATGCTATTGGCTGTTTTTTTCACTCTTTTTATATGACTGCAAAAATGATGTTGTATTTGCTATTAGAGTGATACAAGTGTCAGTAGATTAGTGAGAATAAAGCCTCTGTTTCAGTTTAGTTATCTCATTGTGATCAGTTTTATTGGTGGAGTAAAGCAGAAGACAGAGAGACATTGTGATCAGTTTTATTGGTGGAGTAAAGCAGAAGACAGAGAAAACGTCTAACTGCCATAAGTAACTGGCAACCTGGATAATGTAAATTTATATCAAATACACCTCAGCATCAGCATGTTTTCCCATTCCCTCCTTATTTCTGTATATTTTCTTGTTGAACTGGTCTTGTCCTGAATATGCATATTTGCAGCTGGACGTTGAACAACAAACAATCTATCAATCACAAAAAATAGCTGTTTGTAAACTGTATTTTCTGGGTTTTTTAATATATTTGTTTTATTTTTTTCTATAGCTGTATTTTCTGGGTTTTTCTTAATATATTTATTCTATTTTTTTTTTCTCTAGCGAGACGGCCATTCAGACGTCACAGTATGGAAAACATGGAGTTAATGAAACTAACACCAGATAAAAAGGTAAAATCTTTATTTCTCGTTCAGGCCATATATTTTTTTATATTCTTGCATATTATACATACAAAATGTAATATATATTTTTATATGAGTTACTTATTTCTGTTGTTTCACTCTATATACCCTACGCTCTTCCCGATAAAGATATTCAACAGAATAATTTAACGAAAACATTCTTTCTTTTCGAAGTTGACGGCATCATGGTTAGCATGCTTGCCTAGAGTCAGGACCATTGCGGTTTTCCAGTTTCCCGGTTGTTGACTGATTTTGTCTGTTTATTGATTTATGAGTTTTGAATTTCCCTTTGGAAGATTGCTCTGTGTTCGGTAATTTTGTTATTTGATATATCATGGGTTTTAGCCCATGTCGGGTCAAACTTAAGACTATAAAAATTGTATTTACTGCTTCTCCAATAAGCATACAGCATTAAGGAGAAAGAGCAAAGATTTGTAAGGATTGTCAGAAGTCACATGGACATCACATGATACTAGTCTTATCCATTAAACCGCATCTGTGGCGTAATGGTTAGCGTGCTTGCCTGGAGTGAGGTAGATCGTAGGTTCGAGTCCCGGTCGGTTCAAACCAAAGACTATAAAATTGGTATTTGTTGCTTCTCCGCTAAGCATGCATCATTAAGGAGAAAGAGCAAAGACTGGTTGGCTATTAATCAGAATAATGTGTCCGACTGTGGCGACATGTCTACCCGCAGACTGTTGTTTCAGTGACTATGAAAATCCAACTATGTTGGTCTAAACAATGCAGACCTCCTCATCATCTCGTTGAAAATTAACTTGTTCTCGCTGAAAAATTGCTGAATTGGTTTTAAACAACAATCACTCACTCACTATTATCCATTTGCCTAGATATTTTCATTAATTAAAAGTTGCTCATATGTTTGGCTTTTGGTTGTCACTGACTTAAATTATATATTAATTGACCTTGACCTTGTTCAAATAATTTTAAATTGAGTCTAAAGTAAATTTCAGTGTAGGAAAGTAAGTATAATTAAGATGACTATACTGCTTCTTTAATTGTTATTCATAAACATATATAAAAGGAAATAAAATATATTATTCCACTATATAAATTTAACTCTAGTAATGAGATCATTTGATTGGTCTAGAGCAGCCCATGTGACATGTGACAAATCATCATGTCACCCTCCCAAATTGCATCATGTCACTCTCTCGATTTTTCTCTCGAAATTCTCAAGATTTATCGCAGGCTATCTCGCTTTGGTCATATAACCAACGGTATTTCATGTTAGTAAAGATAACTCCAGAGATGTTCCGAAATAATAATTTTGTAAATAAAGATGGCCAAAAGATTTCATTTGGCAGATGACAATGGAATTGAAGAACTTTTGTTAAACAAGGACTCAATTAATACCAAAAAGAGTAATGCAGCTGCAGTTAAGTGTTTTCGTGAGTTTCTTGTGGAGAAGTAAGTTGATAATTTCAGTTACTTTACTATATAATACCAAAATCACAAAACCAAGAGGGAAGTTTGAAAGAAACTATTCAGAATTCACCAAAACGTTGGCCTGGTGGAATAAAACATTCATTTCCCTTGCATAAGGGAGATATGAAAATTTGTTCACCCTCGAAATAGTCGTATTTCCCTCGGGAAATATGACTTTTCTCAGGTGAAAAAATCTTCATATCTCCCTATGCAAGGGAAATAAATGTATATTATTCCACTCTATAATATTTATTCTACTTATATAGAAATTTGATTGGTCGAAACAATCCCACGTGACATTTATCAAAACATGTATTTCCCTCTCAACAACATCGTATTTCCCTAATTCGAAATTAAAAATTGTAAAGATAACTCCAGAGATGTTCCGAAATAATAATTTTGTAAACAAAGATGGCCAAAAGATTTCATTTGGCAGAATTCACCAAAACGTTGGCTTGGTGGAATAAGACATTCATTTCCCTTGCATACGGGAGATATGCAAATTTGTTCACCCTCGAAATAGTCATATTTCCCTCTGGAAATATGACTTTTCTCGGGTGAACAAATTTTCATATCTCCCTTATGCAATGGAAATAAATGTATAATATACAATTATAGCCTTTGGGTGAGCTTTTTTCAATAGATTATTTGCACATTCCTGATTTGATTCTTAAATTAAACGGTACCCTAAAAAAAACAATGGAAAGGACGAAGAATTTGAGGAGAATTTTCTTACAATTAATAGATATTTGGACCTTGTTGAAAATATGCAAATGATCTATTGAGTGTACATGCAGACTATTTACAATGGTTACCATGGTTACTGCTTCAACTACCAACTACAAGGGTTTTGGATATATCTACCAGAATTAATGATAGCTTTACTTACATCTAACTTTGTGTAATATTTTGCTGTCATATCAAAATCTGTCATTTTTATGTGACCGAAAATTTTTTAAATCCCGCTCATGGAGAGGTGTACTCGATACAACATTATTTCCTCTACCAGTAATACTGACAGCCACAATATAACTGAAATATTGTTGTAAGTGGTGTTAAACACCATAACCCTAACACTATCCAGAAAAATTTTGGAGTCCTTTTATGTTATGAGTCTGTAGTGTTTCAGCTGGATTTTGAAATCTTCAGGAAAATTGCCAGTCTTATCAAAATTTCTTTAGGACATTCTTTAATAATTAAACTAATATTTATAAAGTTCTAAAAGGACAATTTGAAAATGTGGGCAAATGTCCTGAGACATGTGCGTAGCTGAATCACTGTGTCTGTCTTTATCATCTGTCTGAAGCAGTAGTTTTAATTCTAGTTAACTGTCCATTCCATTTTTGATTCACTGATCCTTGGTTCACAATATTGCTTGGAATTGATTTAGGAATTGTAGCCATGCTTGTTTCCAAACAAGAGGCCACAGTGGTGTTTTCTGGGTTTTTTTGTGGAGCGTTTCTTGTTGATTTATATTTGATATTTGAAGCATTAAAATTAATTACCTAGGAAAAACCCTTTTAAAAAATTGCATAGTGCACCTCTATATAGCAAATCACTGTCTTTAAAGGGCAGTCTCATTTTTGCCATTAATGAATAATGTTATTGTATATATAATATAAACCTGTATATAAAAGGCACTTTTCAGGTTCCCTTGACTGCCCTTTATACACAGGTTTGACTGTATTACCATGTCTGCCATAAACGGGGCCAAAAAGGGGTAAAATCATTTTTATTTTTCCATTAGCTATTTGCATTTCGAAAAGGGGTCTAAAAGAGGGGCCTACACTCTGATATTTGGCATGTTTTGAAAGCTTATAGAATTTTCATTTTTTTACCCAATTTTGATGCTTTTTTTTTTTTTTTTTTTTTTTTTTTTTTTTTTTTTTTTTGTTGCTTCTAGTTATTGAGGCGAGAGCTTCTGGTAGAGTGTCGACGGATTTGCTCGATCTCTTTTCTTACAGTCTCTTATTTTTTTATCAAATTTTAATGCTCAAAACAAGAGACGGTCAACTTACTGTGGTTATATCAAAACGCCACAAGACGATAGCCCTTGTATTATTCTTCATTTTTTCACCATTTAGTTTTCTTAGCATATAGTGTTTACGAAAATGATACCTCATTTTTACAGGCAGGAAAAAAATTCTTAACATATAGTGTTTACGAAAATGATACCTCATTTTACAGGCAGAAAGAAAAAAATTCTTGACATATAGTGTTTACAAAAATGATACCTCATTTTACAGGCAGAAAGAAAAAAATTCTTGACATATAGTGTTTACAAAATTGATTTTTACAGGCAGAGTTAATGAATGGTGGTGCTAGACCAAAAATGCCCAAGTTCCAGAAGGCTGCCAGTGTATCAACAGAAGCAGAACTTACAATGAGTAGTAAGAAAAACAAAGAGAAGCTTCAGTCCATACAACAGGTTAATATCAACATTATTTTTCGGCTTTTGATATTTTAAATCATAAACAGTCAAGCCTGTATTAAGAGGTCACCTTTGGAACAAACAAAAAGTGGTCTTTTAAGACAGGTGACCTCTTCAAAGAAGTTCATTTCATATAAAATTTTCTATGACAGGAGAAGAAGGTGACCTCTTCAAAGAAGTTCATTTCATATAAAATTTTCTATGACAGAAGAAGAAAAAGGTGACCTTTTAATACAGGTGACTGGTTAATAGAGGTGACCTCATGGGCAGGTTTGACTGTATGCTTCTTATGTCCCTGTCGTTAGTCGATTTTATCCACGTCTTTACGTTAGTTCTTACATCCCACATTTGGTTTCCAGTCAGTTATTAACATTATAATGGCCCGACTGGCTCAGTGAGTTAGGTAGTTGGATTACCTAACAACTCATACAAGCCTATCACCAATACGGTGTGGGTTCGTCCCAGCTTTGTAAATTACAAAAAAGGGTGCACTCGACTCGCAGCCGCAAGTGATAGAGTTTACCAGTTGCTTGCCCATGGTCAGTGGTTCTCTCCGGGTACTCCGGCTTCCTCCACCACTAAAACTGGTCGCCATGATATAGCTGAAATATTGCTGAAAGTGGCATTAAACACCAAAATTCATTCATTCATAAGATCCCCTTCAGTTGAAACTTATACAAAAGGTCAGGGACCGTAAAAAAAAAAGGAAGGCTTAATTCAATATTTTGGACCTGTTTACTTTAACAGGAAGTGAGGTCATATGTATCCTATGGGCACATGCCACCATTTTGAAAGTGGCGATGGTTGTAGTTATCACAAAAACTACAATCACTCACTACATCTAGCAACAGAAGTTAAAAATATACATGTAGTAGTAAAATTAATCCCTTCGATTATCTAATGCCAGGATGTTCCGGGTAAGAGAAAGGAATTGGTTTTATATTGACCACACATAGAAAGTGTTAATATAAATATTCCACTCTTGGATGATTATGTTCATGAATAATCGATATATCAGCGGTATGTATCTACAATGTCATTTCCTGGTACGAGGTCACATGAGAAGCAATAAAGGTGTAAATTATTATTTTTTGTTTATAACAGTTTTCTGTGGTAAAGGTGTTCAGGAAACCCCACCGACGTGTCGTAAACCACTGACAAACTTTATCACATTTAATGTTGTGTCAAGTACACCTCGGCATAAACTGGGTTCAAACTCATAACTATAGTGGTGATAGGCACTGATTGCACAGGTAGTTGTAAATCCAACTACCATACAATAACTGCTACGACGATCCCCTATAAAAAGTGTAAGGAATAAGGAAAGTGTTTTTTACTGACATTTTTCCTTCTATTTTTATTTTCTTTTCTTATGAAATTATCCTATGAAAACTATAATAAAATTTATTTTATATTTTACCGATATTGCACACATAGCTTTTTTTTTTTTTACAACGACGACAATAATTTGACTTCACAGTTTTTATGGTGGTCTTGAATTCGCATTTATAAAATCATGTAAAAATTTTGAAATTTACAGTATACTACTGAATGCTGTATAACAGAATGTCATAGTTGGTTTCATAACTATTCAATTTGATGTACATATAGCCACGGAGGAAGTAGAAATATGACATGTAATACCTCTGCTAAAAAAATTCTAGAAGGGAACGAGTTCGGTTTCAGTTGGCATTAATATCACGCTCTAACATCCATTGGTATGTGTGGGGTGGACATAAATAAAAACTATCACATGTTGCCAAGAATAGATGGAGATTATGAAAGTGATGGGAAAGTACCAAAAAAGCAGTCTGTCCAATGAAATAATATGATTTTCCATAGAAATTTGCATAAGATATTAAACTGCAATTATGCCATTGTGTTTCCTGATTGCTATAACAAGCAAGTCAATTTGGAGCTTGCTTGCATTGGGGGGGGGGGGGTTATTTCAGTGCATGTCACATGATCATTATATATATGGTCCTATTTATTTCGAAAAGTAAATCCTATCAAGTATTTATTTTCATGAGTTATTTGAAATAAATGTAGTTTGTTTCAAACTTTTCCTAATGAACATGACCTATAGGGGCTATATTTTGGAAAGAATTCAATGAAATTAGTCGAAAATCTACAATTATTACTAATTTTCTTTCTGTTGTTGCTCTGCTTCATCACACAGTTTCCATGGAAACGAGTGGTGTTTGAAATATCTTTATATATGTGATTGAATAAACAGAAAGTGCACTTCCTCACGATTTCAAGGATAAACACATTTATAATATCCTGTTAGCACTACATGTATCACTATAACTCACATAATTATTATCAGTATTATATACATTTTTCCTTTGATTTTGAACCGTAATGGAAGCGAGGGGTTTGGCGCTGTAAAATCTGATTCAATCCACCATTTCTTTAGAAATACCTGTACCAAGTCAGGGCCATTGCGGTTTCCCAGTTTCCCGGTTGTTGACTGATTTTGTCTGTTTATTGATTTATGAGTTTTTACTTTCCCTATGGAAGATTGCTCTGTGTTCGATAATTTTGTTATTACCCTTATTCATTGAAGGACTGACTGAAACTCTGAAAATTATTGGTCAGTGTGACAAAAAGCAAATAATAACATCAGATAAAATCTATAATCTCAATTTTGAAGGTGTTGACATACATTATCACTAGTATTATTGCCCTCTCATATCGGACTCGTTGTGTTACTAACAATAATGTCGGTCTCAATCTTCATTGCGATAACTGCTACTGTCTACATATTAATAATAATCAAATTGGATCATATGGTAGTTAGATTTACAACTACCTGTGCAATCAGTGCCTATCACCATTAATGTTGTGAGTTTGAATCCTACTCAGGCGAGGTGTACTCGATACAGCATTGTGTGATAAAGTTTGTCAGAGACAGATCAGTGGTTCTCTCCGGGTACTCCGCCTTCCTCCACCAATAAAACTGGCTGCCACATTATAGCTGAAATATTGTTGAAAGTGGCGTTAAATACCATAAGCTAAACCAAACCAATTGAGCAATAACGAATGAGGCAGTAAACTTGATATTCTGTAGATCTGCAGATATTTTGTCAAAATCTGTATATTCATCACATTTCACTCTTACAAAGATTAAAAGTGACATAGAAGAAGTATAATTTGCGAAGTGATAAAATCTCAAGTGACTGTGATTTTTCTTTTTTGTATATGGCAGAGCTAGATAACAATTAATACAAAGTAAAAAAAAGTGTTGTCTAATTATGTAATTAACAGGTAGCTGGAAATATTTTCTTACATAGGTTTATGGTGTTTGATGCCACTTTCAACATTATTTCAGTGGCAGTCAGTTTTGTGGAGGAAACCAGAGTACCCGGAGAAAACCACTGGCCTGCCGTAAGTCACTGACAAACCTTAGCACATAATGTTGTATAGAGTACACCTCGCCCGAGTGGGATTCGAAATGACAGTGTTAGTGGTTATTGTAACTGATTGCTTAGGTAGTTGTAAATCCAACTACCATGCGATCATGACCACAATGGCCACTACTTTCTTACAAAATTATTTTGATTTAGTAAAATCCTTACATTTTATTTATTGTTGTAGGTATCTTTTGATGACGATAGTTTCTTCGATTTGTTATCAAAGTTCCAGAGCAGACGTCTCGATGATCAACGTTGTTCCTTCCAGATTGACCCTGCAACACCTAGCACAGATATTGATAAAAGTAAACGTGTCACAGGTATATATGAATTTTATAAATTGAACGATGTATGTTGTGCCAGTATAGTAGGTACTGTGACATCAAGCAGTGAAATAAGCTTTTTATTTCACTGGGTGAAATAACTGTATTTCTTTCACTTGGAAATATTGTAATTTCACAGTCATCCATGTAATAAGTGATATTTATACCACGATTTTCCGAGTTAAACGGTTAAACAATCGAATATGAAGCGTGAGAACTGTGGTATAAGTAATTTGTAATATGAAGCCAGGCAATATCCCATTTAGGTCGTTGATTACTGCACGGCTCTCTGAAAGTAATAAAACTACAGCCCAGAAAGTGTGCAATATCTCGTATCTGGGTGTATTATTTTATAGTTCTAAGCTATTGCTGACATTCTGGTATATAAACCATAAAAAGATCAAAGGAAAAGGATGCATTCATGTAATAATGTTCTTTAATGTATTTGGTTCATCAATTGTTTGAAAATCCCTTTAGACTTGCATGAAATTTAAGAAATAAATCATGGAAGCCAGAATGTGTTGGTGGATATTATAAAATTTATTAATATCTGCCAACCCATGTTAAAACTCAAAACACATTCTGGATTCCATGATTTATTTTGATTCTGACATGTCTAAAAGTACAAATACGGTAGTATACTTTGATTGGAAGACGGTAATTTATATTTACGTTTGCGGACAATGTCGCACACAATTTATGCTGCCAATGGAAAAGTCAGTCACATTCACCGGCACGTGTGCAAATGAGATTATACCATCGATAAATCGCTCGTTTGTCTACAAAGCAAAAGAAGGACATCATGTTAGAATTTAAAAATAGATATGAAAGTATTCGTCTTATCAGTGAATTTCCTCCTTTTTAGCAAAATACTTAGAAATAAAACGTGTCAAATTAAACTTTATCCAAACAGCTAGAAAATGAAAGGTTTTAAGGTCACTGTATAAGATGTATTCTCTTCTTTCTTTATGTATCAGTCATCACTTTCATCTCTGTTAACATCTTGACATGTATTCAAAACTTTGCAACATTAAAACTATTTTGTAATGGAGAGTTAGGATTATGGTGTTTAGCGCCACTTTCAACAATATTTTAGTTATATCGTGGCAGTCAGTTTTATTGGTGGAGGAAACCGGAGAAAACCATCGACCTTCAGCAAGACATTGACAAACTTTATCACATACATGTTGTATTGAGTACACCTCACCTGAGTGGGATTCAAATTCACAACTTTAGTGGTGATAGGCACTGATTGCATAGGTAGTTATAAATCCAACTACCATATGATCATGACAAAAATATCAATACATGTAATTGAATACTAACATTTTGTAAATTCTAGTTTCATCTCCTGGTGCTCAAGAATTCTTAGATATGGTAGCTGGAATACAGAGTTCAAGAATGGACGACCAGCGGGCAGATTTAAGATTTCCAGGATTAAACTCTCAGGATGTCATTGATCAAATTCTACAACAAAAAGAAGAAAACATCCCAGATGATAACTTCTTTGAGATGTTAATGCGATGTCAGGTTAGTAAAAAAAGATTCTTTACACACCTTGGTTGTCTATAATGTCAGGTTAGTAAATAAAAAGATTCTTGACACACCATGGTCGTCTATAATGTCAGGTTAGTAAAAAAAAGATTCTTGACACACCTTGGTTGTCTATAATGTCAGGTTAGTAAAAAAAAGATTCTTGACACACCATGGCCGTCTATAATGTCAGGTTAGTAAAAAAAAGATTCTTGACACACCATGGCCGTCTATAATGTCAGGTTAGTAAATAAAAAGATTCTTGACACACCTTGGTCGTCTATAATGTCAGGTTAGTAAA